>VDFB02105901.1:67105-156567 GCA_007258455.2 Sequoia sempervirens
ACTCAATATTACATGTTTTATATTTAAATTGAAATCATTTTCCATATTTCAAGGAGCACATTCTCATCACCTATTTTGGCACATCCTTGTCCTAAATTTTGTTGGAAAGGAGCTAGATAGACTTTTCCTAGTATGAAACTTGTTGTTGTCCCTTTGGCTAGTCGCTTTCCTTCTGCATATGATGAACAAAATTGGGATGTAGATGACCCGCTATAGGTTGACTCACATGTGCCATACTAGTCTTTTCTTTGTTTTCTTTTCATATTCTTTGTGTGATTGCATGTGTGTAATGTGATCCCTTATATCGTGCTACTTCATGTGTCTTTATATGTTTGTGAGCCTACTTTGGATGATCCTTGTCACTCTTTTGGTGCAAGGATAAATGAAGCAAAACTGTCATGATATTCTTCTATTTGTATCTACATTCTTCTATCTTTCGTAGCCATTTATCTTTACATTTTTCTTTTGGTTTCCTTTTGGGGATGATGAAAAGTGTTTAGACATTTAGGTCTCTTCCATGTTGACCCAAAATGATTCTCCTTTGTTTTCATTCTCTCTATGTGTCATTCTTCCTTTGTGCTCAGTATTCCATGAGTTATTTGGGGAATGATGATGATTTTGAGCTTGATTCTATCACTTTAGCAAAGATATATGTTGATCCCAAATCTATGGATCCCTTATGTGTTATCTTAGGATTGCATATGGAGGCCAACCTCATTTCCATGACATAGCTTTAGTTGGAAACTTATGTTTAGCATAGGTATTTCTGAATAAAGCTCTCATGTATTGGAATTTATCATTCTTCTACTTTAAAATAATTTCTCACAACATGGTGTTTAGAAATTTCTTTAAAGTGGGGGCATACACATTCCCACTCATTGTTTGCATATTTCTTTCAATGTTTGGTCTTCTTACTTCATGTGATGTGTCTTCTTCTTGGTAACATTGGGTTTGATGTCCTTCAAGAGTGTGACCTTTCTTGGCAATTACATTCCTCTTCTAGTGGTAATGCTATGGATTGCATTCCCTAAGGTACATAAATATTTTATCTCTCGACTAGTCCTCTCTTGATGGTAACATTAAACACAATGTTCCCTAAGGTGTGAAATTTCATAAATTAAGAAAAACCCCTTTGACTATACTGCCTTATTTGCATTTAAAGAATTTTCATGGCCACCAAGCATAACACAACTTGCTTGCCAATGGTGCCTTTTTATTTTTCATGAGTATCTAGCATAAAGTAACTTTATAGCCTTGTGGAACCATCTTTGTGTGGCACCTTATCAAAGTTATCAAGAGGTATAACTTTTGGTATGTTTGACATACAGGAACCTGTAGACCTAGCATGACTTTCCCATCAGCCACCTTTGTGTGGGTAGATATCGACCTAGTGTGTGTTTCTCACTTTCTTGGGGCTCACCTAATGGACACCAAATTTCACTAGCCCTAATGAGCATATTTTATTCGCATAGTGTACAATGGTTTTTCACTTGCAAACACATTTTTATGGACAACAACACAACCACGACTAGTCCATCCTTCCTTAACTTTATTTTTGCATTAGTTTTAACATTGTATGATTGTGCATCTTATGTTGTTGTTACAAGCATGTGTCTCTTTGTGCCTTTGTTGGTTTTCCATGAGATCTTAGATCTTGGAGGCTTGATAATTCTCCTTGACCTTTTTCATCTTATCTTTTCAACACTTGTACAATTAGAGCTCTCTTCACTTATTTGTCTACTTTAGTGTGATTTTGAGTGCAAGTTCATACTCTCACTAAAGTGGGAGATAAATGTAGTGTTGAAAAATGTGCACCTTTATATTTTCACACTATGTTTGGGTACCTTAATTAATTAGACTTAATTAAGCCTTTAATTGGCCCAATTATGCATTCACAAAACTAATTAAAATTTCATTTTACGAATGGGAAACCCACATTTAATCAATTCCTACACTTAATTACACATCTTGGAAAATGTGTGTCATGGGTGTAGGGCCTAAGACCCATTCACCCAAGGGTGAATGGGTCCTCCTTATGTCTTAGATCCCATTTTATAATATGTTTTTGGTGGCATTTTAATGATCTAAATTTAAATTGCAAAGGTCGGCTTGTGATGGGTAATTAAGGAAATACCTTTAAATACAAGGTTTATTTATCAATTCAAATCCTAATACTTTAAAAGATCAATCCTATAGCAAATATTATTGTCAAGAGCATTAGAGAGTAGATTTACCAGTCAATTACTACAGCATTTAAGATCCTATCTTGATGTCAAGATTTATGTGTGTTCATGTATATTTTTGAGCTAACATTGTGATGTAGGTTTCAAGTTTCAAGCAAGCATTCAAGCATCAAGATCTATCAAGAAATCAAGACATTTCAAGCAAGATTAAATCCTTGGAGAGATGTGTTAGATTTCATTCCTCTAAGGGAAACCATTAAATGGTTTGGTGAGGTGCAACAAGCTTTGATCATTCATCAATTCCTCCATTTTTATCATTATTTCATTATCAAGGTTTCATTACCAAACTAGGGTTTGACAAAGGAAAACCCTTATCCACCTAAAATAAACACTTTTCTCTTTTTATGTTTGCAGATTTGTAGGCGAAGAAGGATTGAAATTGGATCAAAAGTGCAATTTTACAAAGTTGTCAAAGAACTTTCAAGATACAAAAACTCATCTATACGTTTTGTTTCCAGCTTTTTGACAGTGAAACCTAGTGAAATCAGAAACTTAGATCTAGGATTTGAGGACTGCAAAATGAATTTTCAAACCCCTGTACAAAGACCCATTCACCCCTACACGAATATGTCCTTCAATGGAGCCTTAAACCCAATTTTGGAGCGAGATAAACACCATCCTAACTTTCTTAGATCTTCTGGTTGATGGTTGTTTTTGTTATTTTTATCATAATACTTCATGAACTTCAAGTGTTAGATCTCATAAGTTTGATTGTTAATGCACTTTTATTCTTCTCCCAAAATTTTTATTCATTCATTTTTGTAATAAGGAAGTTAAGGCAGCATAGTGTCCAAACCTAGGGTTGACTCTCCTTAAGGGTTGCAAGTCAATTCTAATCATTTGTCACATTATCCCTCTTCCTAATGAACATGGAAAAGATGGATTTGTGATTAGGTGGACACCCCCTTTTTCTTTTGGCATAGGTCCCTCATCACATCACCCCATTTTTAAGGCCATTTTAGGGGAGATCCCCTTTTCCTATATTTCATTTTGGTGAACCTAACATTGTGCATCTTAAATTATGATTTGGAGACATTCAAAAACCTAGATCTAGGTTTGTATTAGTGTGCTTTGCATTGCATTTAGGGTTTAATTTTGCATGTTTTCATCATTTAAATTCATAAAAAAAAATGCATTAATTTTTCATACATATTCCATTGTAGTTGCGTCAAGAGTGTCTTTTAATCATTTAGATTCAAATTCAATTCAAATTTGCATTTTAAAAGTTGTCACTTTGTTCACTATTTTTCAGTAATTGCACTTGCATTAAGACACCTAAAACTAGAAAATTCTGTCACATAATTCACAGTTTGTAACTTGAAATAGAAAAATAAAACATCAAACCAGAAACACAAACTTTAATTTTTCCAACCCATGTACAAAGAACCATTCGCCCTTGGGGGAACTTCTCCTTGTACATGTGTTTTTCCAAATTTTTGGGTATCATTTTATCTTTGTTTACTTCATTTCATTTTGCTTTCAGATCTATTTTTCAGTTTCAGAAAACATTATTTTTTGTACTTTATTGCATTAAGTTCAATTGGTCAAATTAAGTGCATTGTTTGTAATCAAAATTAACAAATTAAAAATACACCATTTTCAGGTTCTTTGCATCTTAATAAGTCATTTATCAGCTCTAAAATCTTTCATTCATATTTTAATTTTAACAACTTCATCATGGATATGTGTTTTGGTAAAATATGGGTGTCCTTGAGATCTTTGGTAGAGGTTTCAAGTTGTGTGTTTGGTGATGACCCCAGTGCAACTGAGCCTATTAATGAACCTTCACCTCAATGAATTTCCCCGTGAGATGGACATCTTAGGCCAAGATGAAGATAGCATGCAAAATTTTTTACAAGACTCCTTACATGTAACCTTGAGAACAATGCATGCTTCTATCCATCCATGCAAACACCTCCCATAATTCCATCACTTTATATCTTTAACCTTTTACATCTCGAAATTGAAGCCCAAAGCAATCCTTAACCATTAATCATGAATTAACTTGTTAACAAGGACAATCATGATACTCTTCTTTCTTATGCTCATCGAGTTACTGATACACCCATTAACATAGAAGAGAGTTATGGTCAAGGCTTTAGAATCTTAAGAAAACAAGGATGTGACATAACCAATGAGCATGAGATCCATCAATTACTTGAACAAATACCATCCGAGGATACTAAGGGGTAAGGATACCAAGATCCTCCCCACCTCACACATCTATTAAGGGGAAAGGTGTTCTCTTTCATAAGATCATTTCAAAAGACCAATTAATGCCTCACAAGAATGATAGGGTCACCTTATATCCTCCACCTCTACCTCAACAAGCTGCCCAATCAAGCAAAAGAAAAAGGCCTTACAAACTCAAGAAATTGCGATTCCATTTTCGTATATCCAAAAATGAAAAAGATTTACACACACCTTTTAATCAAGGGTTTATAACATTGCCATCTATCAAAGAAAATGAAAAATGAAAAAGTGCAAACATGTCTCATTGTCAATATCATAGAACTCTTGGGCATAGTACTGATGAATGTCATTCTTTAAAGAGAATTATTAGAGAATTTTAATCGTTTTCACATTAATATGATTGTATAATCAATTAGAAATTAATCACTTTTCTCCTTCTCATGTGATATTTGTAGGATCATCACATACTCACTATTACATGTTTTATATTTAAATGCAAATCATTTTCCATATAGCAAGGAGCACATTATCATCACCTATTTTGGCTCATGCTTATCCTAATTTTGGGGGGAAAGGAGTTAGATAGCCTTGTCCTAGTATGACACTTGTTGTTATCCCTTTGGATAGTTGTCTAGACACCTTTTGTATATGAAGAACAAGATTGGGATGCAAATGACTTGCTATAGGTTGACTGGCATGTGCTATACTAGTCTTTTCTTTGTTTTCTTTTCATGTTCTTTGTGTGATTGCATGTGTGTAATGTGATCTCCCATATCATGCTACTTGGCATGTCTTTATATGTTTACGAGGCTACTTTGGATGACCCTTGTCACTCCATTGGTGCAAGGATAAAAAGGAAGCAAATATGTCATGATATTCTTATATTTGTATCTAAATTATTCTATTTGTCATAACCATTTGTCTTTTCATTTGTCTTGTGGTTTCCTTTTGGGGATGATGCAAAGCATTTAGACATTTAGGTCTCTTCCATGTTGAACCAAGAGGCTTCTCCTTTGTTTTCATACTCTCTATGTGTCATTCTTCCTTTGTGCTTAATGTTTCATGAGTTATTTTGGGAATGATAACAATTCCAAGCTCGATTATATAACTATAGCAAAGAAATACGTTGACCCAAATCCATGGATCCCTTATGTGTTATCTTAGGATTGCATATGGGGGGAAACCTCCTTTCCATGATGTAGCTGTACTTGGAAACATATATTTTGCATAGGTCCTTTTGAATAAAGCTCTCATGTATTGAAATTTATCATTCTCCTGGTTTAAAGTAATTGCTCATATTGCTCATAGCATGGTGTTTCGCAATTTCTTTAAAGTGGGGGAATAAACATCCTTGCTCATTGTTTGCATATTTATTTCAAAGTGTGGTGTTCTTACTTCATGTGACGTGCTTTCCTCTTGGTGACATTGGGTTTGATGTCCTTCAAGAGTGTGACCTTTCTTGGCATACGACATTCCTCTTAGTGGTAATGCTATGGCTTGCATTCTCTAGGGTGTTAATCTTTTATCTTTCAACTAGTCCTCTCTTAGTGGTGGCATTAAGCATGATGTTCCCTAAGGTGTGACAATTCATGAATTAAGCAAAACCCCTTTGACTATGCTATCCTATTTGCATTTAAAACATTTTCATGGCCACCAAGAATAACACAAATTTCTTTCCAGTGGTGCCTTTTTATTTTTCATGAGTGTTTAGCATAATGTAGCTTTGTAGCCTTATGGAACCATCTTTGTGTGCCACCTTATCAAAGTTATCAGGAGTTATAAATTTTGGTATGGTTGATGTATGTGAGCCTGCAGACCTAATATGCCTTTCCCATCAACCACCATTTTGTGGGTACATATCAACCTAGTGTGTGTTTCTCACTTTCTTGGGTCTCACCTAGTGGACATTGAATTTCACTAGCCCTCATGAGTATATTTTATTCACATAGTGGACAATGGGTATTCACTTGTGAACACATTTTATGGAAAACAATGAAATTGTGGCTAGTCTAGCCTTCCTTTTCTTTCTTTTTGCATTAATTTTGGTGTTGTATGATTGTACATCTTGTGTTGTTGTTGTAGGCATGTGTCTCTTTGTTCCTTTGTTGGTTTTCCATGAGATCTTAGATCTTGGGGGCTTGATCATCCTCCTTGACCTTTGTCATCTTATCTTTCCAACACTTGTACAATTAGACCTCTCTTGACTTATTTGTCTAATTTAGTGTGACTCTAAGTGCAAGTTCATACTCTCACTAAAGTGGGGGCTGAATGTAGTGTCAAAAAATGTACACCTTTACGTTTTCACACTACGTTCGGGTCCCTTAATTAATTGGAATTAATTAAGCCTTTAATTGGCCCAATTATGCATTCACAAGCCTAATTAATTTCCTTTTCTGAAAGGGAAACCCACATTTAATCAATGCCTACACTTAATTACACATCTTGGATCTTGGAAAATGTGTGTCCTAGGTTTAGGGGCTAGGACCCATTCACCCAAGGTGAATGGGTCCTCCTTAATTCTTGGATCCCATTTTGTAATATGTTTTTGATAGTATTTTAATGATATAAATTCAAATTTCAAAGGTCGAATTGTGATGTATAATTAATAAGTAATTAAGGAAATACCTATAAATACAAGGTGTTTTTATCAATTCAAATCCTAAGACTTCAATAGATCAATCCTATAGCAAATATTATTGTCAAGATAATTGGAGAGAAGGTTTATCATTCAATTATTGCAACATTCAAGATCCTATCACGATGCCAAGATTTATGTGTGTTCATGCATGTTTTTGAGCTAACATTGTGATGTAGGTTTCAAGTTTCAAGCAAGCATTCAAGAATCAATATCTATCAAGAAGTCAAGCCATTTCATGCAAGATTCAATCCTTGGAGAGATGTGTTAGACTTCATTCCTCCAAGGGAACCCATTAAATGATATGGTGAGGTGTAACAAGCTTTTTTCATTCATCAATTCCTCCATTTCTATCATTATTTCATTATCAAGGTTTAATTACCAAACTAGAGTTTGACCAAGGAAAACCCTTATCCACCAAAAAAAAATATTTTTCTCATCTTGTTATGTTTGCAAATTTGTAGGTGGAGAAGGATTAAAATTAGGTCAAAAGTGCAATTTTGCAAAGTTGCCAAAGTTGTCAAGAAACGAAAAACTCACCTTTAGGTTTTATTTCTAGCTTTTTGATAGTGAAACTTGGTGGAATCAGAAGCTTAGATATGGGATCCAAGGATTGCAAAAAGAATTTTCAGACCCTTGTACTGGATCCATTCACCCCTGGGTGAATATTTCCTTCAATGAAGCTTGAAACCCACTTTTGGAGCCAGGTAAACACCATCCTCACCTTCTTAGATCTATTGGTTTTAACGGTTGTTTCTGTCAGCGTTATTATAATAATTCATGTTTCAAGTGTTATATCTCATAAGTTTGATTGTTAATGCACTTTTATTCTTCTCCTAAAAATGTTGTTTAGTCATTTCCTTCATAAGGAAGTTAAGGCAACATAGTGTCCAAACCTAAGGTTGACTCACCTTGAGGGTTGCAAGTCAATTCTAATCATTTGTGGCACTATCACTCTTCCTAATGAACATAGAAAAGGTGGATTTTTGATGAGGTGGACGTTGCCTTTTGATTTTAGCATAGGTCCCTAGACCCGCATCACATCACCCCATTTTTAAGGTCATTTTAGGGGAGATCCCCTTTTCCTATATTTCACCTTGAAGGCTTAGGGGCAAGTTTAGAGTTGTTAAAATTTTTGGATTTGCAACTAACTATAATATACCATCTAGCCTCCTCTTTTAGAGGAGATAGAAAACTCATAGATGGTTGAGAGGAAAGTTTGGGGCATTGTGTAACAAACAAAAAATCCCTAATCTTATGATAAGAGGATTAACACCAATAACAAGTGTTCAAAAGGTTAATGTATAAAATTATTTGGGAGTAATGGGTCTTGTCGATTTTAATATCCATATTTTCTTTGAGGAAATTTGAAAGTTCAACCTCAACATAGACTTGATGGTTAGGCTAGGCTAAATAAAAAAAAATGAGTTCTACACAAACAACAAAATCTAGTGAGGATGCAATCTAGGTGAGAAAGTTCCAAAAAGGTAGAGGTAATCATCAAAGTTCAACCCAAATTGAAATATGAAGAGACTTTTCATTGCAACTAAAAAGTCACGGGTCCAAGGTTTAAACACAAGAAAAGAGGAATGGACAAGCCATGGGCCCAAGGTAAGAACAACTTAAGCATGATTGGATTTAAAGTAAAATGAAGAAAGAAAAAATATTTATTTGAGGTATTATGTATTGCAGCAAGCCAAATCCCATGTGGGCTCCAATATTTAGAAACCCATTCATGCATCACACTTTTAGGAGGGACCCTTCCCACAAAATATATAGTTGACAAGAGTGAAATTTTCAAGCCATTTGTAGGCTTCATCAAAATATGAAATGGGGAGAACAACTTTAGGATAAATTTTTAAGGTTGTTTGGCCGGGACAACCATTCAATATCACCATAAAGCTTTCAACTCCAACAATGACAAATATGGAGGAATGAAAAGCTGAGGCCATTTAAAGAGGTGAAAAATAAAGGTCCTCAGGTTGAGCACATGCAAAAGGACGACAATAAATGCAAACAAAGGATACAATGATCTTATAGAAGGTTGTGGTATGGCATACACATCACAAAGCCAAGAAACCCTAGTAAAGCCCAATTTCGATTGAAATCACCTACATTTTATTTTCTAGTTATATATGTGGGAATATATATTTATATATATGCTCTTCACCTCACATTTTAAATAAGAAAAAGAAATTAAACTATTCTCTTAAATTTGTAGAAAAATTTATGACTAACACATTCATTGGTTAAAGTACTTTTTGCAACTAAATATCTAGAAATTATTATGTTAGAGAAGCCATTTGGTGTTATTGTTGTGTAGTTCTCCCTGGTGATGATACTAATTTAATGCCTCTATTCTATTGGGGTTTTTTGAAGATAGAACTCCATATTTAGAGGTTTTACAACATATAGTTCAATCCTTGTGATTTGTAATTGTAATACAATGGTGGTTGTAGATGATTTGCATGCCATGAGGATTTTCATTAGAATTTTCAAGTTAGGACCTCTATTTTTAAATTATAATGTGAGAGAAGAAGTTTGATGGGGTAGCCATCTAGAAGGATTATGGTGGAATTCCCTGTGTTAAAAATTTAATAGTAATGTGCTATGGATATTTATTTTTTTAATTTTAAGTTATGAATTCAGATTCAAATTATTTTGCACCAAACATAATTATTAGGGGCTATCACATTCAAAAACTTGTTTCTTGAGGAACCACCATTTTGTAGGCCATTTATTTCTAGGAATAAAATTTTGGTTTAATAACCAAAATTAATTTTAAAAAAATATCAAAAACTAATTTATGAATTTATGAAAACTTCTAATGTATTTATAGTAATTTTTTATTCAAAAAAAAGGAAAGGGCACTAATCCCATAAGTTTTAAATAACATAAGGCTAAACAAAGAAGCAACAAGAGAGCATGTAGTCTCGACCAAACAACAAAAGGCCACACGGGCTCAACATAACAACAAAACTAAAGACACAAAATAACAAAAAACAAGAAACCACAACACCAAAACTAACTGATAAGAATCCAATTAGTGACGAGGACTTCCAGGGACTCTTCCCAATCCTTCTTACATTTGGCAGCTCCTTTTTTATTATTGTCATCCTTGTTTTGGTTCTCATTGCCTTTGGCCATTTTCTTCTTCCATTTGTTGATTTTAGAGCACGACCAGAAATGGTACCCATGAAAACCTTCTTCATAATTTCCTCAGTAAGCATTATGATTTTTGAAAGGGAAATTTCCATGTATTTCATCTTATCCTTATTGGTGTTGGTCTCCAATTTATTTTCCATTTCCTCCACCTTGGCTTGGAGTTTCTTAAGTTCAATTTTATCCTTGTCTCTAGTGACATGGACCTTGTCAGGAACAGGTCTCCTTTCCACATTTTCCCCATCACTTAATTTATATTGTTAAATTCATTCTTTTGAGCACCTTCAAACTACAAAGGGATTTAAAAAAAACTGTAACCTTGCTAGGAAAACTCACTCTTTTGAGATCTTAGAAATTCTAAAACATTGACTATTGTTATAGGGGCCTTGTTTCTGACATGCACCTCATATGGAATATTTTCAAGATAAAAAAACATATTTCGATGCAAGCATAATGTCAAGGATTTTTGTTACTATGGTTTTAATACAAACCAATAGGTAAGGCCATTTTTTACCTTACAAAGGCATTGACCCATTTTTCTTTTGTTTTTCAAACTATTAAATTCAACCTCTATTTTATACAATTTTTTCTTTGTTCATTCAAATTTATACCAGAGAAACAATTAGTTTTAGAATATTGGCTACTTATCTTGTTTTTAGAACAATTAAAAATTACTTTTAAAAAATTATAAAAGTCATTCAATCTATGCATTTGTATGTGTAAATAAATACGTTGAGGAGCTTATCATTTTTGTATTTGTGTAAATGGATCTCAGTAAGGGTGCATATTAAAAGTGATGTTATGTATTTTTTTTTAAAGTATCTAGATTAATTTATAAATTTATAGATTAAAATTTAGTATCAAGTTTCATATCATACTCGATTATTTTCATATTCCCTTCTTCATTCTCAATCACTAAATACGATTTACTTGATGATACAAATAAATAAAATGCAATTTTACTCTCCAGATCCAAAAAAAATGTAAATTCAACAATAATAGATTATGAAAATATCACATCTTTAATATAAATTTATAACTACCACCAATATATTTACTTTCCTACCTTTTCTTTTAAAGGTTTAAAGATGTTGTGAGTGCTAATAAGAGTGAACCAAATATGTCAAAGGCATATAAACATATTTAAATTAAAAAAAAAAAAAAAAACTTTTGTCTGTAGGCTGACAACTACTCTCACGCAACATTCAGTATTCTTTTCGTACTTTATCTCCTTATCTTCAAATGTATGTTCACAAGCTTGAAAAGGCTTTTTTCTTTTAGATTTTCTTGTGCTCTTTCATAGAGAACTTGAGAAGAAAGCAAATATAATAATATTTTAACATTAACTCAGCAAGGAGTTGACCATGCTTCTTTTTTCGAAGGGTAGTAAGGAAGAAAGAGTATTGCTACCTAATACGTGGAAATTTGTATAAGATTCAGCGAAATTACTAGTGTTGATGATTGTTAATAGTAATGCAATTCCAAATTCTTTATGAGGACTAAGAGATAATAAACAAACTACATGCAAAACACTAGAAGAATTTACTTAGTTATTATGGGAAACATAAATAGTTTTTGTGCTACTATATCTTGAATAAATCCTATTAAAAGATAAAAATTTATATTTTGGAGTTCATTTGGTGCACATAAATGAAACCCCCTCATGTAGATAGCCCTAAATATTGGGATAGTGCTCACATAATGTCAAAAGGTGCATCTCCAATCCATTGAAGCATTACTCTATGTGGTCATAACTTACATAAAAAGAATCCATAAATTATTGTGAAAGGAATCTCAACTTCAAATAAAGAGAGTACCCTAAAGAGACACTGTGTGCAATTGGACTCTTAAGACAACAATTTTGACTACTATATGCAGTGGAATCATTAACATTGCACACACTGAATGTGTATGCAATTTGTCAAATAAATAAAACAAATTAAATAAATAATTGAAGCTTATGTAATCTAGTATTATTTAGATATATTATGTTATGATATTTTAAATATATTCAAAATTATAGGTCATCCTCCTTGGAGCACGACTAACTACTAAAAGGTAGTCTTACCAATATAATAACCAATGTTAAAATCTCAGCCTAGCACTGCCAAACCTACCACCATTGAATATGAGATTTCATAATTTATAGGTTTGAATATAATTTTTAATTTGAAGGCCTACATAGGTTTTAAGTTTGAATAGGAACACTTAAAAGAAAATAAGTTCATTTTGAAACTTGGATTTTAATAATTAAATTACATGTATTTGAAATCTATTAAAATAATTTATGCATAAAATTGTGAACCTTAAAATATCTTTTTTCTTGTGCAAGTACTTAAATATTTGGTGGTTCCAGTCTCTAAAATGGGCATTGATTGCAAATTATTTGGAAGAGAAAAACTTGCAATTATGCATATTTAGACTAGAAGCTATATATATTACATTTTTTTTATTTGGTTTATGATGAGAATTTGTACACTTGTGTATATTTTAAATTATCAAGTATGGAATTAATATACCAATAATATTGTATGTCTTTGGACAAAAGAGTTGAAAGATTGCATAAGGTCAAGCTATTAAATGTGAGGAAAACTACATAATATTTTAGTATCCAATCCTTATTAACAATAAATTATATTGATTTAGCTCCTATGTGGAGCTAGATTTTGATTACTATTATTTATTTTTTCTTATGAGATGGTGAGTAGTTGCACATATTTTGGTGTATTAATGACATGCGTGTGTATAAGTTATGATTGGTACTTTAATATATATATATATATATATATATATATTTATATTCAAACAATAATTAGAATATGTTCTATTGATGGATCAAACTATAACAATTACCCTCACAACTATGGCTACATGCTTAGCTATAGGGTCTTTTTCTTGGTATCTTTGAATCATTGTCAATATTAATAAATAAAATACTTTTAAAGTTGCATCTTTTTAATAAAATCATTGAAAATCTCTTAAATTATCACACTCTAAAATAGTTGAAAACTAATCATAATGCTTAAAAAATAATATCAAAAGGTAAATAAACACAAATATAAATGATTGAGAATAAGACTATAAATATTTGTTTGTATAGAACATTTAAAATGGTGCTTTTACTTATTATTTGCTACTTATACAACTTATTTTTGTATTTAATTTTTCAATAAACAAAAATAATTTCTAGGTAGTGAGTGCCACCAATATAGAGAGAAATTTAGGTAGTGAGCAAGTGGGGACGAATGTTGATAGGTAAGCCGTCAGCAGGGGCGGGCATTGGATCAATAATCACCTTTTCATTCGTGTTTACTAAATCCCATTCAACATTTGTAACAATGTTGTGGATAAATACAAGAATTACCATTCGTGCAAATTCATTGCCTGGACACATTCTTGGGCCACCTCCAAATGGGACGAATGTGTAAGGTGCTGGCCCATTCCCTTCAAATCTTGATGGATCAAATTTTTCTGGATCTTCAAAATATTCTGCATTTTTATGAGTTGAACTTGTTGTCCAAAATAACTGCAACACATTGACAAAAAACCACTATCTAAGAAATAAAAGACACTAATAACAAACTTTATAAGTAAAAAATTACCAAAAAAACCTCCTTTCACTGAAAAAAAAACTTATAAATTGTGACAATTATATAAAAAAAAATTGTAAGAAAGTAATGAAAATTGCAAACAGTTCAAATTCTTTAAGTTGATATCTCAATTTGTTACTATCAAAGGAGGAGAACTCAGATTCCACCAGTATCATTCACAGACAAAACTATTAAATAGATAACTTTAACCATTGAACCAACTTTTTGATTGATAAGAAAATACATGAAAGTTTAAAACACCATCGAAACTCAAAAACTTTGCCAATCAATGGAATCCTTCTATAATTGAATGTAAATAGATGACCGGGTTAATCTATTCTAGTATGACTTAGGAGATAATGGTGAGAATTGGGTTAGCTCCTTTATCTTTACAACTATTCATTTAACTGCACCCCATTTTTAGGGAAAAAAGAAAACTGGAGTAGGTAGTCAAATACTTTTATGGTTGTAAAAAGGTAGATGAGTTCTCTCTAATCAACTGCTGTAATACGTAATTAACTAGTTCAGGGCGCGTACCTTCCATCCCTTGGGGATAGTGAAACCAGCATAGGAGATATCTACAATAGCCTTGCGCCAAGTGCCTCCTGCCGGAGGATACAGTCTGAGCGTCTCTTGAGCAGCTCTCCACGTATACTTCATCTTTTGAAGGTCATCCCACTGGGCCTGGCTTAAACATCACACACTAAGCGCTGACCGCTTAGGTGGATGTCCCTTTTAACTCAACTCTGTCAGTCTGTTTAACCCAACCCTTTTTTCAGTTTCCGGTTCCGGCTGTAAAAAAAGTTTTCTGATGTGACGCGTGAGTTAGTTGGCTTTCGCTTCTGTACGGAGGTCTAGAGAGTGGACTACCATTGGCGGAGAAATACCAATGTGGTCTGCTTTATTAGTTGCCATGTTCGCAAAAAAAGTGTTTGAAAGATGATGTTTTAAAAAATTTTAAATTAATATTTAAGATTTATTTAAAATCATAAGGTTGTATTTTAATCTTTAATTTGTTATTTAATATATATTATTTATATTTCATCCTTTTACATAAAAAAATTAATTAAAAATTGAAATTTTTATTTTAATTTAAAAAATATGAATATTTAGTATAAAAAAATATTGAAATCTTTTTTAAAAAATTATATTAAAATTAATTTAAATAGTAAAACTTGATATTTTAATATAAATTAATGTTTAAACTTTGATAAAAATAAAAGTTTATTTATATTTTTTAAATTTGATTATTGATAAATAAACAATTTAATAAGCAATGTTCAATTTTAAAATAAAATTTTAAATCTTGTGTATAAGATTTCTAGTAGATCTTTCAATTTTTTAAAAAATAATAATAATATGTAAGTATACTTTTTTGAAATAAAATATAATATTTTTTTTAATAATTTTTTTATTTTAATAGTTGAATGTATTTAATTTTATTAAATTTTGTATTTTAATAACTAATTCATTCAAAATATTTTTAGTGTATTTAAAAATATTTATATTATACATAAAAAATCACATAACAAATAATGCATATTCTTCAAATTGTATTCATTGTATTTTGAATATCATTTTTTTAATTAATATTTTAATTATGTTAATATTCTAATCATATTAGTCATATACTAAATACTTTTCTTTATGCTATTTTGATTGATTAAATTAAATGTACAAAACACTTCTCTTAACATTATTAGTTCCTCACATGGAATTATAGCCAAGGCCAAGACTATAACTAGTGACTAATATTGTATATTTGAGCAAATCAAAATTGATAATTTTATTTTCATTCATTATATTTATTTTTTTCTAATGCAAAATGTGTGATATTTAACTTTTATAATTTTCAAAATCATTTTTGTCAAATATCATTGACCAAAAAAACTAAGGCAATGAGAACAACTTTTGTGGAAGTGAACATAATCTCTGCCATTTAATGCATGATATTCTGAAGTACAATGATTATAGTAAAGTTAAAATAAATTTATTATAAAAAAATTTGAAGTAAACATAATCTTTTTATTTTACAATTTTATTAGCTTTTGTTGAGGCAGTTTATCCTCATTTAATGCATGATATTTGGAAGTACAATAATTATAGTAAAGTTAAAATAAATTTATTATAAAAAACTTTTCAAAAGAAGTTACAAATAATGATATAAATAACTAAAATCTATATTGACTAAAAGATAACCTAAGTAAAATGCAAAGAAAGTATTGGATATAAAGTTAAAAACATTTACTTTTTATGAAACAAAAATATCATTCATAAAACTCCTAAATTTGGTCAAAGTTAAAATTAAACTCATCAAATATTTTTTTAACATCTCACTTACAATGTAAAAGATAATTAAATAAATATAAACATTTATATATTTTCTCTTAGATAATTATTATAGTAAGTAATTAGTGATTAATATTGTAAACTACCATTTAATGCATGATATTGAGAAGTATAATGATTATAGTAAAGTTAAAATAAATTTATTCCTAAAACTATAAATCCTTTATTAACTAAAAGATAACCTAAGTAAAATGCAAAGAAAGTATTAGATATAAAGTTTAGTAAAAAATCATTTACTTTTTATGAAACAAAAATGTCATTCATAAAACTCCTAAATTTGGTGAAAGGTAAAATTAAACTCATTAAATATTTTTTTAACATATGGCTTATAGTGCAAAAGATAGTTAAATAAATATAGATATGTATATATTTTTATTTTTGGATTATTATTATAGTAAGTAATTAGTGGTTAATATTGTAAACTGTCATTTAATGCATGATAGTCAAAAGTACAATGATTATAGTAAAGTTAAAATAAATTTATTATAAAAAAATTACAAATAACGATATGAATAATAAAAATATTTATTGACTAAAAGATGACCTAAGTAAAATGTAAAGAAAGTATTGGATATAAAGTTTTGTAAAAATTATTTACTTTTTATGAAAGAAAAATGGCATTCATAAAACTCCTAAATTTGGTAAAAGGTAAAATTAAACTCATCAAATATTTTTTAACATCTCACTTAGAGTGCAAAAGATAATTAAATAAATATAGAAATTTATATATTTTTATTTTTAGATTATTATTATACTAAGTAATTAGTGGTTAATATTGTATATTTGACCCAATCAAAAATGATAATTTTATTTATTCATTATAAAAGGAATTCAAAAACATTACAAATAAAGATATAAATAATAAAAATCTTTATTGACTAAAAGATAACCTAATAAAATGCCAAGAAAGTATTGGATATAAAGTTTTGTAGAAATCATTTATCTTTTATGAAACAATAATGTCATTCATAAAACTCCTAAATTTGGTGAAAGGTAAAATTAAACTCACCAAATATTTTTTAACATCTCACTTACAAAAGATAATTAAATAAATATAGGTCTACTTATTTTTAGATTATTATTATAGTAAGTAATTAGTGGTTAATATTGTATATTTGAGCCAATCAAAATTTATAATTTTATTATCATTAATTATAGATTTTTTCTAATGATAAAATGTGTGATATTTAATTGAGACAATGAAGACGACTTTGGAGGTGAGCATAATATTTTTGTTTTATAATTTTATTAACTTTTGTTGTGGCAATTTATCAGCCACTTAATCCTTGATATTGGAAGTACAATGATTATAGCAAAGTTAAAAATAATTATTATAAAAACTTTTTAAAAATAGTTGCAAATAATGATCTAAATAAAAATCTTTATTGGCTAAAAAATAACTTAAATAAAATGCAAAGAAAGTATTGAATATTATAAAGTAGATTTAAAATATTTGTGTACTCACTAAAGAAAAACAAATAAAAAAAAAAGCAATAAGGGACTTTCTTCCGTTACAAGCCTTATTCTATATATAGCCTAGAGATCTTAAATTTGAGGCATTCTTTGAAGGTCAACTAGTTGGTGGTGTTCAAGAAGTGGAGGCTTTGTTTCCTCGTGAAAAGATTTCCATGTACTTTCATTTATAATTTTCCACAAATTTTTATTTTATCCAATTTGAATATTTTGAAATCAAACTATTTTAGCTTTTTGTTGACACATCTTTGATATATATTGCAAACGACTTACTCTTTTTTAATATTTTGGCACAAAATAAAGTGGACCATTGTGTCTAGTGTGGCCAAATTTTGGCCAATAAAAAACTTGTCAAATTAGGGGCAATTGCAAGAAAAGGAAAAAAAATATTAAAATAATGTCTAAACCACCAAAAAATTTAGTAGGCATTTGCATTACATCACACAATATTTTATCTAGATGCAGTGTAACATTCTTCCTCCAGCTAATGAGATTTCATTGATAAGGATAATACACAATTGTTGATATTATTTTGTCAATGGAATTGGACATAATAAGCAATCTTCTTATGTCCCCTCTTCGTGCATTAGAAGGTAATTTCATCTATAGAAATTAACTGCCAAGCCCAATTCTTACTAGTTGAATCTGAAATGAATGTGTTGGAAAAGATAAATATCATTCAGCTATCCAAGATCTTTCTAAATTTGAGAATTCTTTCAATTTGGTTAACATTTTATGGTTAAAAGAGAGTCTTGAGATGTGAGAGATACTTCTTACATAGTTGCAGATCCAAGGCTTACAATAGTGTACTCTATCCCTAATTGGAGTGGGCTATGAAGATTTAGCATATTTCAATCTTTCTTAGTTAGAATATCACTGATTTGGAATCACTTGTGCTGCTTTGATTTCATAAATTTTTATCTGATAGGTCTTACTTTCAAGTTATAAGTTCATAGTTATTAAATCAATTAAAAAGCCAAGTCTTAGTTGTGTCCATTGCTTGGTGGAGAGGCTTATGGTCTACTTTCCTGAAATAGGGTCTTGTGCTTCTCTTCAGTTCTTTGGATGAAATCTAGTCTCAAATATTCCCAAAGTAATTAGCAAGACATGAGTTGTTTCTACACATATATCTATTTTGCTAGATTTTGGAATTTGATGGAATTAGTTAGTTAAATGATAGCTAATCTATGCAGTCCTTGTCTCCCATTTATGTGAATATAGAAAAGCCCTAAAAGTGAACTCACTAATTTTTAAAAGACAAGAAAGGGTTTGGGACTGGTGATCTATAAAACTAACTCAAGAGAGCTAATTCACCGACTTGTGACTATTAGATTAGTTTTATTTTCAAAGTGTTCAATATGGTGCTTGAAAAAGTTGTTTTACCTCATATTATTCCACAAGTATGTGCTTAAACAATTAACATAGATAAATAACATTGCACAAATCCAAAACAATGAACACCAAGATTGGAAACCTCTAGTAAGGAAATGAGGACTTATAGCTTCTACTGAGCTCAAATATGCAAATATGCGATGGTGTTGGGGTTCATGAATAAGAAACAATATATGAATTTCATTGAGAACACAATCTTCATCCCTCCTACATTGTTGTGTGCTCTTTGCTTTGTTATTCTTTTTCTAATGAACAACTAGTGGGATTAATGGATCACATAGATGGTATGAATTTAATAAGTTTTGTTCATGAGTTAAAACCATGGATTTTAAGTTGAAGTAGTTTACCAATTTTTTCTAGAGATCCTTTATCCTTTTGTATTTATTGCTTTCATAACAAGGCGATATTGCACAAAACATATGCAAATTTTCTTACATATGCTCCTTTTGTTGAAATATTTTATCTTGCATTTTTCAAACATAAGAACAATGACTTCACAACTGGAAGGAAAAAACTATTGCACTGGATTCAGGCAAGTACAAATTCTACTTTTTCAATTTTTGGCTATATGATAAATTGTGTTAGCATTCTAAAAATCATGTACCATATACTTAAAAAATCGCAACACATGCAATATATCTAACAAGCAAATTTCATTTTGTATAATAAAACATACTCTATATCTTATTACTTAAACACAACTACTTAAATTAATACAAATCAAAGAACAAAACTAACCTCACAACATTTGACAAGAACTTCACAATCATGACCTTGTTTAAATCAATCAAATGGAATACACACAAGATTTTGTTGATGTTATTTAGGTTAATTGATTTTTATTCCAATGTAAAAATATTTAAATATTTAGTATTGAAATATTATAGTCTTCTAAAAAATTGTTTCTATTAATTTAATTTGAATATTAAAATGTTGATATGTTTAATATAAATTAATATTGTAAATTTTGATAAAATTATTTTTTAATTTCTAAATTTTTAATTTGAATAATAATAAATCAAGATATTTGATTAAAAAAATCATTAACTTCTTAAAATAAAATATAAATTATTAAATTTTTAATATGAAAGAATAATAAATGTTGGATAAAAATATTTTTAATTATGAATTAATAAGTGAATGCATTTGAAAAGATATATTTTAAATATATGAAGGTAAAAAAAATATTAGATATAAAAAATTACATAACAAATAGTTCATGCTTTCTATAAGATAAAGACAACATAATGGAGAAAATTAGATGCCCCCAATATAAAAGGGTGTCTCTAGAATCATGATAGGACAATATAGTGAACACAAAATATGGAGGAAGAACGATGTCTCACAATATAATAGAATGACATGGAATTGGAGACACAATATGACTACATAAGTTATAAAAAATAAGCATGAGCACATAATTGTAATCTACGAATGAGGTAAATTGATAAGGCTCGTAACTAAAATATAGTGATATAGATCTAAGCATGGTACACCATCATAGGTATTAGCATCAAGTAATCAAAGTAGAATATAAGTATTACGAGGGATGGGATCATGAGTATATAGGCATAAAAGTATAAAAAATATCATGATAAAATCAAGCATGGATGCATAACAATTAGAAAAGAAGGAAACAAGAAAAACATAGAAACAAATGTGGCAAAGACCAAAAAGTAAGGATAAGATGTGCAAGGGCAATAAAGACAATGCAAACACTTAGAATTATGGCAAGTAAAAAGAAAAGTGTTGTGTGTACATTTGATTTAATCAACCTAAAGAACATAAAGAAAAGTCTTTTGTATATGACTAACATCATTAGAAAGTAATTTTTTTATCAAAACTAAATATTAATTTCATAAGAATATTAATATAATTAATATATTAACAAGAAAAATATATTCATAATACAATGAATACAATTTGAAGAACATAAATTATTTATTATATAATTTTTTTGTATATAATAAATTTTTAATCATAATATATTTAAAATAACCATTTTAAAATATATTAAGAATTTTTTAATGTATTCAATTATTAAAAGACGAAAATTTGATGAAAATTAAACTTGTATTTTATTTAAAAGTTTTATATTCTTTAATATTATAAAATTTTAAAATTTAGAGATTTACATGAAATCTTGTACATAAGATTTAAATTTTTGTTCTAAAAAAATAACATTGTTTATCAAATTATTTAATCAAATTATAAATTATAAATAATTTTTTATGAAAATTTATAAATATTAAAATTTAAAGATTTCAATTAATTTAATATAAACAACATTTTAAGAAATTTAATATTTTTATATTAAAATATTCATATATTTTTACATTAAAATATATTTTTATTTTTAATAAATTTTAATAATATTTTAATATTTTAAATATTTGTACACATTAAAAAATTATAATTAAATATTTAAATTTTTATAAAAAAATAAAATAAAAATAATATGTATTAAATAAAAAACTAAAACTAAAATATAACCTTTATCATTTTAAATAAATTCTAAGTTTATATATTTAAATGTTTTAAAACATCCTCTACATTAATATTTCTCCAACACCAACAATAATTTATTTTATAAAAAAAAATATATATTTTATTTCAAAAAATTATACTTTCATATGAATTATTTTTTTTAAAATTGGAAGATTTACTAGAAATCTCATACATAAGATTTAAAATTTTATTTTAAAATTGAACATTATTTATCAAATTGTTTATTTATCAATAATCAAATTTTAAAAATATAAATAAAATTTTATTTTTATCAAAGTTTAAACATTAATTTATATTAAAATATCAAGTTTCAATATTTAAATTAATTTTAATATAATTTTAAAAAAAGATTTCATTATTTTTTATACTAAATATTCATATATTTTAAATTAAAATAAAAATAAAAATTTTTAATAAATTTTTATATAAAGAAATAAAATAAAAATAATATATATTAAATAACAAATTAAAGATTAAAACACAACCTTACAATTTTAGATAAATCCTAAGTATAAATTTTAAATATTTTAAAACATCATCTTAACAAACACTTTTTTGCGAACATGGCAACTAATAAACTAGACCTAAATTGATATTTCTCCATAAAAATGCAGCGCGAATGGGTCCGTACAGAAGCGAAAGCCAACTAACTCACGCGTCACATCAGAAAACTTTTTTTACAGCCGGAAACGGAAACTGAAAAAAGGGTTGGGTTAAACAGACTGACACAGTTGAGTTAAAAGGGACATCCACCTAAGCGGTCAGCGCTTAGTGTGTGATGTTTAAGCCAGGCCATCCCACTGCAGCACAGGCACCTCATGCCTTGCCTCCTTCTCCCGCTTTATCTCCATTTGCTCTGCACTTTTTACTCAAATCAATAATCCTATCTACACATGTTTAAAAAAACAGGGATGCAGAGGTGTTTAATATATACCTTGAAGAACCTTTTGGTAGCAGTCCGGATTGAGAGCAAGATACCTCAAGAGCATCGTTACAGTGACAACGCTGGTGTCATGCCCAGCCATAAGAAGCAGCATAATGTTATCCTTAATGTCATCGTCTTTCAAAGCATTTCCACGTTCATCGGCGTTGCAAAGTAGAAAGGAAAGCAAGTCCTGCTGTGGCGAAGCGGATCCGCAAGCCAAATCCACTCTCCTCTTCTCAATCACAGTGTGCAAAATTCCGCGGATATGATTACTCCCGACTCTTGCTTTCCGGTACAGAGTCCCTGGAAAATCCAGAGGAATCTGCATCATTCCGTTCAACAGGTCAATAAAATTGCGATACAAATCAGATTGCTGAGGCCCTTCTTCCATGCTGAGGAAAAGAGAACAAGCCACAGCAAACAAGGAACGCTTTGAGAGAGGAAACGCCTTGATTTGGCTTTCCCCAAGCCAGAAACGTTTTAATTGATCACTGATAATGGAGTCCACTCTGCCCACGAATGTTTGCAGAGCTTCCGGCTTTAAGAAAGTATGCAGCAGCTTTCTCAGCTCTTTTGCTTCGTCCCCAACTTTGCTGATTAAAGAATTTCCAAACAACCTGGCAAGAGAAGACGGCCAAGTGCTTTGAACAAGCTTGTTTTCGTTGGAGAAGAGAAAGCGATTTCCCACAGGACTGTAAAAGATAGCCGTAGGGGATCCGAGCAAGTGGGTCTTAAAGATATCTCCTCCGTAGAACTTAATTTTCTTCTCATAAAATTCTTGAAGTGCGTTGGCCCTTTGGGAGGCTAGAAATTGTAGAGTCTCGCCCAGTAGCGGCCAGCCAAAGCTGCCCGGGGGAAGATTAGAGATTGAACTAGTGGTTGAAGAGGGGTTTCTGAGGAGGATGAGCAGAAACATCACGAATCCTATGGCTATAGCTACCGCGATCATATCCATTGTTTTCTGTTACTAGAGAGACAGAGAGATTAATTTCTGGAATAATGTTGCACATCATTATATCAACGATAATGGTTCTGTGGAGGAACTGTTTGCGATAAGAGTCTACGTTCTAGAAACAATTGCGTGTCGCGTACTCGATCTGAATTTCAACTTGGAAGTTACTAGAAATAGAAATATGCTGACTAATAGTTGGGAATTTTTATATGTTTTATAATGTTAGATATTTATTAAAGATGAGTGGTATAAAATGTTTATGATTAAAATTACATGAAATCACATTCTATACATATATATATAGTAAGTATTGCGTAGTCCTCTCATAAATTACAGTGCGTTTAGTAAATTTTTATTTTTTATTAATAATTAGTTTTTCTAATATTTGTTATTGGGTTTGAGGATTATCTCATAATAGGAGTCTCAAACTTGAGACATTAGTTTTTTCACTTTGGAGGGGGTTAAAAAATAGGAACACCTTCAAACAAAGATTATTACTTTGAGCAAAGGTTTCTTTGTTGGAAAGCTTTGTGTCAAACACCTTCAAACGAAAACAACCTTCGTGTGAAGGTATTATTTTATTGATTTTGAAACAATAAAATAACACCCTTTAAATGAAGGTTAAAAAAAATCAAAACTAAAATGACTGAAGGCTTTTACATTTTAAAGGCTTGAAAGTTCTATATGCATAAAGAAATAACCATTGCTTTCATAGGGTGTACAATAGGTCTTTAAGCATACATTGTCCTCCATTGCATCACATGGCTTCAAACAAAAGTGCAGGTGTTGTCCACACTTCTATATTTTAATACTTTATTAGGTGTTTTTGAATATTAGATGCAATTTTTTATTAGTATTTTGAAAATTTGTTTACAAGAATTATCTAACTCTTTAAAATATGAATTGGAAACCCTAAAACATTCTTGTAACTCTCAAATGTTGAATTGAAACCATAAATAATTATTTTGAAACCCTAAACAATTGTCTTTTAACCCTAAAATATCAAATTGAAACCTTAAACAACTATTTTGAAACCCTAAAATATTTAATTGAAACCTTAAACATCTATCTTTTAACCCTAAAATTTCACACTAAAACCCTAAACAACTATTTTGAAACCTTAAAATATTCAATTGAAACCCTAAATAGCTATCTTTTAACCCTAAAATATAAAATCGAAACCCTAAACAACTAATTTGAAACCATATAGCTATTTTTATCCTAAAATGTCAAATTAAAACCCTAAAAACTATTTTATATCCCTAAAATATAAAATTGAAACCCAAAATAGTTGTTTTTAACCCAAAAATGTTAAATTGAAACCCTAAAACACTATTTTGAAACCCTATGTAGCTATTTTTAACCATATATAGCTATTTTTCAGCCCTAAAATATCAAATTACAACTCTATACAACTAGTTTTTAACCCTAAAATGTCAAATTGAAACCCTATACAACTGACCCTAAAATGTTTACTTGAAACCCTAGTTTCTAGATTATAAACCCTATTTTTTTATAATCTAGAAACTAGAGTTTCAAATAGACATATTTAGGATTTATAATAGTTTTTTAGGGTTTGAATTTGATATTTTAAGGCTCAAAAATAGATTTTATTGTAAACAGTTTTTTAGAATATCAATCAAAAACCACATCTAGTATTGGAAAATACCTAGTTTGAAATTGATATTTTAGGGTTTATAATTAAGAAACAAGGGTTTTCAATAGAAATTTTAAGGTTTATAATATTTTTTTAGGGTTTTAATTTGGAATTTTATGGTTTACAATCTTGAAAGTAGGGTTTCAAATAGACATTCCTAAATTATAAATTAGGTTTTTTTAATTTGAAAATTATAAACTTGCTTTTGTGTTGACTGAATGGGTTATATTTACTCATAGCTACCCATATGTTGAACAACATGAGTATTATAAGGGAACTTATGAGGATTATCCCCTTCATGCATCTCAATATCCAAAATTTAGTAGTAATTCTTAGAACCTCTTAAGTGGATAAACCTTGCTAAAATCCTTCCCTATTTTTCTAGAGATGTCAAAATTCAAAATCATGCCTTTAAAAAAGTAAAAATTAAAAGTATGTATGTAATTTCTTCAAATAATCCTTGGTTATGAGCCTTTAAATCTTCCTAGTTGCATTGGGTTATACCCTTATTCACCTAGTCCAATATTTGGTGATGACCCAATGTGTCTTCTTTGCTACTTGGAGCTAGATCGTAGAGAAATATGTCAAAAAAGTGAAATAAAAGAATTCAAGCTAAAGAGATAAAATAAAAAGCTATCTTAAGATGATTTGAAGGGCCTATCAAATCCAAAAGAAGAAAAAATCCTTTTTCAAGCCTAAGGTCTCCCAATTATTCCCTCTAGTTGTCTACTCCTAATCCCCATTGGTATGTCCACTATGAGTCATTCTATTTTTATCCCTATGCTAAGACACCCTACATCCCATTCTATTATTTCCCTTGACTTGAGAAGCACACCAAATGAAATATCATGTCTCTCTTCATCAATTAATTTCCTAATGCCCATATGATTGAATTCCTCCAATAAAACCTTAACATCTAAATAAAACTATGCTTTCACCATAATTGTATTATCCTTGGAGAAAGTTTAATGTTTCATCCTTGAATGGCCCCTTTGGGGAAATGACTAGAAACTTCTCCTTGAGCTTCATCATCACTTATCTACTACTTATTGTGTTTTCCCATCATCTATATATCATATTCAATCACACTGTACCATACATTCCAATCCATCATCCATTCAAACTAAAGCCTCAAGCCTCATTATAAAATCATCTCAATCCTTCTCACTAGTTTATCACTATTCTCCTCATGGTCCCTTACCATTTATTTATAATATCTTTCAACCATTCTTGGGGAAAAGTCTTATGATATTCTCCTAGTCATTATTTTATCATGGAATGAATTAAGGGAATAATGTTTAGCTTCCCTTGTGATCCTCTTTTGTTAACTTGCATCTGTCCCATTTTTAATTTTTGTTGATATTTAGAGCTTCCCACTTGATCATGTTGCCTAATTATCTATTATCAAACTTCTATTAGTATTTTATAATCACAATTCCCATATGTTTTTATGTAGTGAATATCCATTGGTTCTTTTTTTTTAAAATAGTGGGTTAAAAGTTTCAAACAATATGTCATTTATCCAAGTCATACATGTACATAAATACACATATATACATACATACAAATATATATATATATACATACTTATATATATAAAAATATACATGCAATATATGTATACACATGTGTGTGTGTGTGTATATATCTTATTAGGGTTTCAAAATAGACTTTGTTTAGGATTTCAACTTGATATTTTAGGGTTAAAAAATAGACATTACATGTATACATGTATGTATGAATGCACATACATACATACATATATATTAGGGTTAACAAATAGTTCTTTAGGGTTTCAATCGAACATTTTTTAAGGCTTCAAAGTAGTTGTTTAAAGGGAACATTAATTTGACATTTTAGGGTTCAAAAATAGACATTTACAATGATGTTTAAGAACATTTGTATCCAGACATTTACAATTTATACTTATGGACATTTATAGACATGTATATGAACATTTATATTTAGTATATATGTATGTATATCCATATGTATATATGCAAACATATATTTATATGTATATATGAATGTATTTTTAAGGTTTAAAAATAGTTGTTTAGGCTACAATTTGACATTTTAGGGTTAAAAATCAGACATTGCATATGTGTGTGTGTGTGTGTGTGTGTGTGTGTGTGTGTGTGTGTTTTTGTGTATTACATGTACAAATATTTATATTTATGTAACTTATGTGCATGTGCTACTATACATTTATATTTGACATGTGTACATGGATATACATATACAAAAATTTATATCTAGTATGCATGTATATGTATAAGTACATACATATACATATATGCAATTTATATTTTTGAACCCTAAATTGTTAAATTGAAACATTAAATAATTATTTTGAATGTGTAGCAAAAATCAGGATAATTCACTATTTAGACATACAAATAGGGAGATCAGTAGATTGGATTTAATTTTATATGACCCACAAGCTACTGAGGTTTATAGATCAAATTGTAAGAAGATATTGGATATTTTAGTTCGCATTAGATGTTCATTAGGGTGTTTTAATGTTTATTCTAGTGAGATTTTAGTAGCTAACTGTCTCGCCTATACAGAAGGAGTACTTTCTAGTGATGTTTCATTGATCACAGTCCAATAAAATGTGACAAAAAAAATTATTAAAAGGGATTTATTTCCTCAGTATGCTCCCAAAACTAGTGTTAAGGAATATCAAGTGACCAAATGAGTATTCCCTCATATGACGTCATCGATTTACCCTAGATTTCTAGTTGTCCATGCTTGTTATCCTTATAATGATCAAATTCCATTATATTTTGTACAATTGTATGATGAGTTTCATTTAGGCCTCAACATCAACTATTTAGATTTTCTTCCATATTTGGGTTAGGCTTATGATATGGTATGTTATAGGGATGTATATCATCATGTAAATTGACAACTTTCTACTTATAGGAGCTTGGAACTAGTAAAGGGATGCATGTTATCTCTCTATCCCTTAGTAATATTGGTGATCATGTGGTCATTTCTTTCAAAAGGGGAGAAATTGATAGTATCAAGCAAATATTGTTGTGCAAACTTAGATGATATCTATAATCATATGGAATAGTACTTGATGATGCAACCACACAAGCCATATTCTCACCTAGATCCCTATCATGTCACATGTATCTCATCTCCAAAGGATCTCGACCATATTATAGGTGATGGTCATATTCCAATTTCAACATGTTTTTTTAGGACTTGATGAGGGCATATCAAGTGATAAATCATCATAATTGGGGATCCCTTTGTTAGATTTTAGTTTATATATGTGGGTTGAATTCTTGTAAATTCAGAGAGTACTCTCTCTCTCCCCCTCTCCCTCTCTCCCTCCCTCTCTCTCTCTCTCTCTCTCTCTCTCTCTCTCTCTCTTTATATATGTATCATGTGTGTGTGTGTTTATATAATAAATAATGCATTTTTTAAGGGCTTTATACATCTATAAGAGAAGGATTCTGAGTTCAAGGGTCACTTGACTAGGAGTTGGCATTTGTATGGACATTTATGTGTATGGAAATTTATTTATATATGTACATGGAAATTTATAGCTGACATGTGTGTGGATATTTATATTTGGCATACATGTGTATGGACATTTTTGGACATGTATATGGACATATGTATTTGACATGTGTCTATGGGTCACATATGTAGGGAAATTTATATTTATGTTTATAGAAATTTAAGGACATGTATATGAACATTTATATTTGAGATGTGTATGGACATTATACTTATGTTTTCACCTAAGATCCTATTTGGCTTTCATAATTTATTCTTTTAATTAACTTAAAGTCTTGGTATATATCTATATTTTTGGTTATTATCCATCATCCATAAAATTATATGAGGAAATATGTTTATGTACATATATTCACTAAAAACTTAATGGATTTCTTATCTTCATTTGAAGAAATTAAATTTGAATATAGAAATAAAAGTAAGCTCAATATCTTATTTGTTTCCCATCATTTATGACCATTCAAATAAGATTACTTTGGATTATGTGATTGCTCACTTTTCATTTATTAATATTTTAATTTAGTGTTATATTATCTTTAACATTTGAAAATAAATTGGAAATATTTTTTTATTTCTAATCACAAGCTGACAATGATTATACATTTAAATTTTTATGTAAATGTCTCTTACAATCTCTTTTAATAATTATTATATTAAGTTTTTATGGGTATTTTTCTATAGAACTATTGATATAAGGAATATTGAATCATCTAGATATTATTTTTAAAATTGATTCGATCCCAAGCACTATTTTCTAAAATAATCATCTAAAATAATCAAGAACAAGAACCATCTTTGGGAGGAATCAAGCATAAGCACCATATTTGAGAGGAATCAAGTACACATAACATTTTAAAATATAATCTTCAAGGAAATTTTTTTAAAATTCTATTCAAGAGCACACAACATTTTCAAAAGGAATCTTCATGAACAATCATTATTTTTAAAGGATTTCATGCATTATTTTTATAAGGGGCTTTCAATCACCATTTAGAATTTAGAATAGTGATATCAAGTACACATAACATTTTAAAATATAATATTCAAGGAGTTTTTTTTTAAAGTCTATTCAAGAACACACAACATTTTCAAAAGGAGTCTTCATGAACAATCATTATTTTTAAAGGATTTCATGCATTATTTTTATAAGGGGATTTCAACCACCATTTAGAATAGTGATATTCAAAAAAGGTCTATATTCATTTATATTCTTGTTAATTTTATCAATAGAATTTGATAATTATGGGATCAAATAGACATCAACTAAAAAGGAAGGTGTTGATACCCAAAAATGGAAGCACAATGAGAAGAGGCAAAATAATAAAGATATAGAATAGAGAAGATCTAATAGATGTAGAATATTGAAGCATCTAATTTGGTGATTTTAGAAGAGGAAAATATTAAAGAGGATAAATTTAAAAATGTTAAAATGGATGAGGTGAATGTGGAAGAGAAAAATATGGAAATGCTGATTAAAAATGAGTCAAGGTAAGTCTTCACATATAATTTATGAGGATATTATTACTATTGTGTTAAAGGAATGTGAATATACTAATTTTAAAATAAATTGTACTTAAAACAAAAAATATTTCCATAACATAAAGAATGTTTTAAACATGAATGTACAAAACACTAGACACGTACACCATAATTTAAGAATTCATGTAGAAATTATAGATGTCAAAACTATTGACATTGAAACCTCATATAGAAGGAGTGAAAATGAAAATATTTTCATTAAAATTGAATGAAATGTATTAAACAATCTTTGTGGTTAAAAAAATTGAATTTTTTTTCAAAATCATACAAAAAAATTATATTAACAATCTTTTTAAAAAATCTAGCATTTAACTGTCAACTAGTAATGCAATTAACTAGAATGTAAAAAATGTAAAGAGTAATGAAAAATTAGGCATATTCTTAAAAACTAGAAAACATGATGAATTAGTTTTAAAAAAAACTCCAAATTTATTGATGTTGTTAATGTTATTGAAAACTTGACTCAATCTAGAGATGGTAATGCAACATGACTAGCAATAACAATTACTTTAGTTAATAAATCATATTTTTTAAAGAATGATATAAAACAAGTGAATTTTTACATATACATAGATGACTATGTATTGAAGATTGTTTGATTAATCAAAGTTGGGAAATTTTAGAGTCTAACCTAAAATTGAATAATGAAACTAGAAGTTTAATTGAAGAAATTTGGCATGATAATATAAGGGTGTTTTCTAATACTAGAGATATTCTAAAAATAAAATTGGGATAAAAATATCATGATCCTAATCCAAAACATCCATTAGGCATATGACCCAAATAAATAAGTCAAAGATCATTTGATAAATTTAAACCTTATTAATCAAAATTAATAAATAATGAATCACTTGCTACAAAACTCATAAAATTTTATTATTATTATATTTTTTTAAATATATCCATTATAATTTTCTTACTAGGAATGTGGAAAATATACCACCTACAACTAGGGAGTTTATAACAATTTTATTTCCTAAAAAATTGATGGGAAAAATATTTAACTCAAAAGATTAAATTTGTAGATGTGGTACCTTTCATTCTTAGGAGAATGCATGCATAAAGGTAGTTCACATAATTTTGGATATCAGGATGTGGATGTGAGGACTTGTTCAAGAGTGGTCAATATATTTGAAGGATGAAAATTTTGGAAAGTGTTGTGAGCTAGTGATAGAGAAATTTAGTGTACATGCATTCATCATAGAACTTAAGGATAATATTGTCTACAAGAGTGTGAAACACTCTCAATATGCTCAATAGATTTGATGATTAATTCCACGTATGTAGAAATACATTTCTAGTGGGAATATATTTTCATTAGATGAATTTGTATAAAATTATTATCTTTCTCCATAAGAGAAAGTTTAGTCTCAATAAATTATAATTTGATATAGATAGCCATTATTTTTCATATTATATATAGATATGTAGTTGATAGTATAGAAGATGATTGAAATTTTCAAGGAGTATCAAGTTTCTATTTGAGTGATAACTAGTGATATCCATAAGAGTTTGCAAATTATTTTTTAGTGTATTTTAAGAAAATTTAAAGGAAAAAGACATCTAGATGACACAAAATCTCATATGGTTAGACAATTATACATGATAGTTCTCAAATTCTTATTTTTTTTATTGAATATGTATGGGCCATAAAGAAAAAAATTCTCAACACATGTAGAGTTTCTTTGAAGTCGACATGGTAAAGGAGAGCACAATGGAGCTAGAGTATGTGTGAAAAGAGCTCTTGCAAGAGAGAAACTAATTTTTGGATATAGTGAGATTTAAAAATGCACATACATTTTTCGATTGGTGTAATGCAAAATTAGTTATAGAATTTCACAAAAAATTAATTATTTGATATTTATTTTGGTTGATTGAAGAACAAAATATTCTACCACAACATGCTTGTGATTCAAATAAGTGTTTAGAAAAATGTCATTCATTTTGAAATTTAAATGCAATCACATGGGCCCTGTAGAAAGGGATATTTCCTATTTTTATTTTTTTCATATTGGAGGTGAGTGGGAAATATGTAAAATTATAGAATGGTTTGACAACATATACCCATAATGGCTCTAGGAAAATTCACTACTAGCAATTCACCGTTGTGAAAAATTCATCACATTAAAAGTTTGAGATTAATCTTCTGTGGCGGTGAATTGCTGGTGGTGAATTTTCCTTGAGGTGAATTTGTCATGGCGGTGAATTTTCTTGCAATGAATTGTTGGTAGTGAATTTTTCGGCGGTGAATTGCTAGCAGTGAATTTGCTTGATGCCACCCATAACATATATACAAACACTTGACCGACATGAGACAAATTTTGAAGAGGATAACCAATTTTCAGTATAAGATGAATATATCATGTTCCAAACCTTGTCTAATAAGATGCATTAACAAGATCTATTTTCATTAAAGTTTTTGGTGATATATTTATACATTAATTAATTTAGTTAAATTATATAACCTCCTACTTCATTAAATTAGTAACATGTTTGTAGGATATGTATCTTGTTGTTGCGCCTAAGGGAAATGAAGAAGAAACAAAGTATTACTTGGTACAATGTGTTGAGAAAAAAACATAAATTGTTAGAGCCTAGAATAGATGATGATAACTATGAGTATCTAACAAGTTTTATGATTGGTGTTGGTACTTGGTTATGAAAATATTTGATAAAGAAGAATGGTTTCCTTGCATTTGAATATTATATAACACAAAAGAGAATTATGCACTACTCACATTTGGTTGTGTAAATAAATATACAATTAGTGAGATATCAAGGAAACCTATTACAAAAGAGTTATGAATGATTTTTGTGGAATATCATGATGTACTCATAGATACGTTACAAAAAAGAGAGGATGAAAATGATCTAAGGGACTAATCTTTAAATAATTTGTAAGTATGTATAATCAAACTCTTATTCTTTATTTTTGAGTAAGTTATCTACTTTCCTTTATTTTAATTTGTCACCACTAACATGTATCTCAATGTCTAGCATAAGAGATATTTTAAATTATAATATATACTTGTATAAATTTCAATTGAAAATATCTTTAATAGTTAATTAAATTTAGTTTAATAACTGTAGGATTAAGTAAATAGTTAATTGGTTTATTATCATGCCCTTAGTAAATTAGTAAGTAATTTAATTTCCACTTAATTAATCTCCTTTATTTCCTCTTAATCCATCACCTAACTACATTTTTTAAATTAGGTAATCTATTTAGTTTAATAAACTTATTTTTTATCTTAATAACTTTGAAATTTAGTGTAGTAAGTTCAAGTTTAAAAGTAAATATTTTAATTGATTTAGTAGATCATAACTTTAAATATTAGTAGGTAATTTTGCATTCCCTTGTTATCCATCCCCTAACTATGTTCCATAAATTAGGTAATAAATTTAGTTTAATAACTTCAAATTTTAGTTTAGTAAGTCTAGGATTACCATTTCTCCCATTTGGTTTCAAGTCTTATCATTTTAAAGCTCTAACTTGAGCTTGGGCTATTCTCGTCTCTTTTGAAGATTCGATTTTGTAGTTGACTCATCCTATATCTCCTCAATTTAATCCCCTATAGTAATTTTATTTGCCTCATATTGTATGGGATTTGTGTATTGAGGGGAATTTTAGGATTTTCAAGGATAAAAAAGTATTGTTATATAGGTTGGTTCTAAGGCATGCATGTTCATTATTTAGAACTTATAAAAAATTAGGAAGGTTTGATCTATCTTTTTTATTCTCCTAAAGAAAAATATATATATTGAAAACAAATATATTGGGGGCTAGGAAATTGAAATTGGAAAAAATCCTTCTTTGATGAAGAAAGTATTACTAAGTTAAGTTGGTTTCCCCCCTTTGGTTGGAATTTTGATTATTATTATGATGGAAATCCAATTTCAATAAATTTCAATATGAGGAGGAGTTATCTATATTGATAGGGTACTATAAGCCTTTTCTCTAAATATTGGTATTCAAAAATATCATTATGTGGAGATTGTTGTTGCATTTTGGGGTCTAAAGCTAGCCTTAAATGTGGGTGTCAATTTGCTAACTATTTGGAATGAATCAATAAACATCATTAAATATTTTACTAAGGATAATTATAATTTTTGGACCATTACGAATATTATTCTAGATGATATTTCATTGATTGACTCTTTTGTGGAGGACCAAATTTTCCACACTTTTAGGAAAGGCAACATGTTGTTGCTATTTTTTATGAATTGAGGTGTTATGCATGATGAACACTCAAATGGAGAACAATATAATATCTTCTAGATGATTTACAATCTATAATTTCAAATAAATTTGTATAAGGACTCTCATGATGATGGGATGGTTAAAACATTTTCCTTGGGTTTGGTTTTGTAAAAGGAATTCTTTAATTAGAGTTGGGAACTTTCTAGGGGATTTATGAAGGTTACTATGGTATTATTCTAAGATTCTCTTTCTACAACCCCAATAATAATCTAACTCAACTATTATCTTCTTTAGTTGTTTTTATATTGAATGTTTCATTATGTTCCATAAGGGAGATAGGAATGGTATTGAACTAGTGTCTTAAAATTTTGTAATGTAGAATTTTACTAGTTATTTGACACATTTTAAGAAGGGGGTTTGAATACCTATATAGAGAATCTAAAATATTATAATACTATCCTTTATGGAATAGATATTAATAGGTAGGGATATGGCATGCTATCAACAAGTTTCTATCTCAATTCCTTGAGTAACAAAGGGTGAAGGTAGAACCCTAATATCTTGCAACTCTTATAAAATTGCATGAAGTTCTAGTGTTGAAATGTAACATGATATCTTTGGATTTTATTATTGCTTTACCTCTATTTTCTCATCATCATGATTCTATCATGGTGATAATGTACAAGTTGACCAATTATTCCCATTTATCACTCATGAGGACCTCTTATAATGCTAAGCCAGTGGCATATACATTCATGAGGGATATTATTCAATTGCATGGATTGTCTCAAAAGATCATCAAAAATCATGATCCAATGTTCTTACTCATGTTTTCAATATTTTCTTAGTACTCATTCTAGGTACTTAGCTCAATTTTAGTTCAACCCATCTCCTAAAGATATATCAATGAGACTAAGAGGGTGTATCAAGAGTTAGAGGACATGCTTTACATGTATTTTATGGATAAAAAATATAAGGGGGATGACTATTAGTATTTTTACAATTGTTCCCATAACAATGGGCATCATAGTTCTTTGGGTATGGCCTTGTATCAATATTTATATGGTCATCCTTTTTTTTGATAATATAAGATACATTTATAGGGTGTAGTACCCTTACACAAAAAATTCCTATAGGCTAGAGTTTAAAATTTTATAGCATCAAAATAAAAACCAAAAACAATAGATAGATAGCATCACTAGTACAACACATAAACAACCCAAAAAATCCCAAGGAGTAGACAAGACCCACACCAAATTACCTAGCTAAGTTCTCTCATTCCTCCATGAGGAATTTAAAAACATCACCACTAGTCTAACTAGAACTAGGGTTAGAGTTAGTTGCATTCTTCTTTACTTCCTCTTTCAACACGGTAGAGAGAGTAACCGCCGAGTGGTGGATAAATTTTATGGTGAACTAGGTCAGCTTGTTGAGATTCCTCTTCAAGGTGTAGACACAGGCCTACAGGGCTTTGTAGTCTTCTTCCTTACCAACATCTAATAGATTGGTTTCCTCTTTCTGAACTTGATGATTGGAGGAGTTTGGAGTGGACTCCTCCAAGATCATCTTGTTAAGTTTTGGAAAGTGACTTGAACCCTCCACATAATCCTTAGCTTCCTCCATGGTTTCATGCTTGTTGTCCACATGCTCAATGTCCTATTTAGAACTGTTGTAAATTTCATCAACATGCACCTTAGGTTTTTGTTTTTCTAGTTGATTAGACCTCTTAATGTTGGCAGGTTCCATAGTAGTCTCAACATCCATTGCTTCCAAATTTTCCTCCTCCCTAGAATCTTTGGTTTTATTGTCACCCTCCTCAGTCTCATAGAGGGTTCTTCCACATAGAATGTTATTCCCTTTTTCTTTTCTTTTTCATATTTTTCCTTGCCAGCTTGTCTCCCCACCTTCTTGGTATGAGTACATTTTTCAATTCACATAGCCCAACCAAAGTATTAGCTTGACCTAGGGTTACCCTTTTTATTTTTGGCAGGTTGTTTGGGTTTAGTTTCCATGGAGGGTTGGATGGTAGGGAGACTAAGTTTCCACTTTGAACTAGAGGTAACATCAGGGGGTTTCAAGGGAGAAGCTTAAAAGGTTTAGGCTCCTCAAGACTAGTAGCAAAGACAGGTTTTGGGGTGAATAAGGCCAAATAAAAGTGGTACAGAAAAAGAATGAGCCCATGGTGAAGGGTTAGGGGGGTTTATCTAGATTTTTGGTAGCAAGGTCAAGAGTTTCTTTAAAAAAAAATTCAAAACATGATAATAGGAAGAAGGGGCAACTAATGAGGAGTCAATGACAAAAATGATTTAAGGAGAGGCATATGATAAAAGAAATAACATTTGTAATGGCCTTCCAAAGTAATATATACTTCATTATAACTAGAAAAACCTGATCCAAAGGTACCAAGAGATTACTTCTATTGTAGCCAGCATGGAGCTTTGAGGGAAAATCGTTCTCCTTGAAAAAATGTTGTATACTATCCATATCCTAAACCTTGGTGTGTTTTTTGAGTTTCTGATTGGTGCAAGAAATCCTAGTGGCTTTGGCTATCACCTCTTCACTCACTTCAAACATAATTTTTCCCATCATCACTCCACAATCACACAAGCTATTGGAAAATTGAGCAGAGAGGTTTTCGTCATAAGATTTTAGGCTCTCCATCAGAGGAACTAAGCCCCCTTCAACACAGATATGCATTGGACCAAGGCATCATATTGAAACTCCTCGTAGGAGCTAGGCTCTATTTTGACTTGATCACCACCCATCTTCAAACATAGAGAAGATTGAAAGTGAGGGGGAGTGTGAAAAATGGCTATTTTATCAAACCGTAGAAGGGAGAAACAACAAGAAATTTTTTCCCAAGATAAACAGTCACAATAGATATTCATACCACACCTAATTAAGAAGATAGGACCTTCCCATGTACTGATAGTCTTTTCCAATAGGCCTAGGTTGGCAAAGCTAGATTGGAGAGTTTTAGGGTACATTGAGGTTGGGGAATTAGCCATTATGAACAAAAAGGTAATTATTTTACTATCATGATTAAACAATAGTTTGAAAGGGTGAAATATCAAATCAACAACTCACCAATTCCAACTTATCAAAAAAAATTAATTAGATGGAATGAAGTCTCATACAAATGACAAGTTTCCTTATTGATCCAAGCATAAGCCTAGCTAGGTAGAAGGTACAATTCATATCGCATCCCAATCATCCATAAGTTCATATCCAAATCATCATTATTATTCCACAATGACTTATTGAGACTGTTGGTAAGGGGTATATTAATCTAGCCACAATAGGAGATGTCGACATTAATCATTAGTGATAAAAATTTTGATCATCAAGGATCAATCCTTGCACATTCAAGGGAAGAGCCTCAATATTTCTCTAGCATATTGAAGAGCTCCAAGTAGACCCAATATTAGCCAAAGAGTTAGCAACTTTATTGCCTTCTCTAAAACTGTGTGTTAGTTTCTTCCTTTCAAATTTACTGAGAATGAATAGAATATCAACCAAAATATCCCTAATATTCCATCTATGATTTTTTTTGTTATTAATGGCATCAATCACATATTTGGAGTCCCCCTCAATATGCAGAGACTTTATCCCAATAAAGAGAATATTTGACCTCACTAAGAAAATCCCTTGCCTCTGTTGTCATAGAAGACTGACCCCGATTCCTCTAGCATAGCCAACTAGTACTCTTCTACCCGGATCTCTGATTATGCCACCAATGCTAGTAGGGCTAGGATCTCCTTTTGCAGTGCCATCAAAATTGAGTTTGTGCCAACCCTGTGAGGGAGGCTTCCATTTAGTATTCACCCTAGCCAAAGCTTTATAGTTATCAAAAGAATTGAGATCTAGAGACCTATTCCAAGATCTTACAATAGTGATTTCCAAAGCACAAGGAGGTTTGCTTGGGGGTTTCCAAATATAAAGGGATGAATTTTTAGTGAGAAGCCTAAAACAAATACTAAATACCTCCTTGGGGCTCTTTTCCACATTTCAAAAAATCCTATTGTTCCTTTCCTTCCATAAGCACCAATAGATAAATGGAGTAACCTATTTCCAAATTTATTTGGGTAGGGGATGAGAATAGGGGCAAGACCATTTCTCCACTAATCTTTTGATATCGCCACACATAGTCCAAGAGACCCCAAGTCTTTGTAGAGCTGAATTATAAATGTTAGTAGCAAAGGGACAATAGAATAATAGGTGAGGGGAAAACTCCTCATCCATCTTGCAGAGCATGCATCTATTCGGGATTTAGAATTCCATTTTCATAAGGTTATCCTGACTGAGAATCCTTTTGTGACCTACAATCCACCAAAAAAATTGATTTTAGGGGTTATGTGCCTATTTCAAATCTGTTTCCAAAAACTTCCTTGGGTTCCCTGTAACGACAACAGTTTGTAAGTCGACTTGATAGAGATATTATCCTTTCTCTCCTCGGTCCAGAAAAATTCATCATATTGGGCAGAAATGGGTATTCTAGTTAAAGATAGAGCATCTTAAAGTAATATTACAAGGTGAACTAACTCCTGAGAGTGATGACAACAATCCTCCAATACCTTTCACTTTTGAGTGCCTTGTTGGTCAGTCATATAGTCCACAATATTATTACCAAAATAACCAAAGGCATGGGCCATCAAATTCTTGAAATTAGATTGATTAAGGGGTATTTCAAGTAACCATGGATCATCACAAAACTTAATCAGATTTCAGACATTTCCAAGTTTCCATCTCAAGCCAGTCTGCAACAACTATTTGACTCTGCAGATATTGTTCCAAATTAAGGATCTGCAGGGGTGACTATCAGAAAGCCTCCTAATTAGGGGAGTATTATTGAGGAAATTGGAATTTAGTATATTGCACCTATCCTTCCTATTTCTCAAAGAATCCCAACCAACCTTCACAAGAAATTCTTTATTAGTGGTTTGAATTTTCCTTATCCCAAGCCCACTAGTGGATTTGGGATGGAAACTATATCCCAACTTAGTAAGGACAACTTCTTCTCCTCCGTGCTCGACCAAAGGAAGTTCCTTTGGATTCTTTCAAGTTTCTCAACAATGTATCTAGGGATTTTAAAAATGGATAGGAAGTACATCGAGATTCCTTGAAAAGCAACAGCTAGGAGTTGTAGCTTACCAACATGACTAAAGATGGATCCTTTCCACCCACCCAATTTTCTTTGCATTATTTCCAACATTGAGCTCCAAAAGTTAGGGGTGACTTCCTTAACCATTAGAGGAAGTCCTAGATACACAATAGGGAGAGAAGCACTCTTGCGGCCCAAAATAGTGGTCACTTTATCTTGAAGGGTTTGAGAGGTGTTGAAGATCATACTTTTATTATATTTTATGCATTGAACAAAGCTAGAAGCATAATTGTTGAGGCAACACTTCTATTTTCTAGATTCCACCACTGAGGTTTTTCCAAAGAGGATAGTGTCATCCAAAAATTGTTGGATCTAGCTTAGGGGTTCAAGAAGGTATCAGGTTTAATCCCCTTGATAGTACCATCACTTAGAATTTTAGAAACATTACAACTTAATACATCCACAACTATAATAAAAAGATAAGGAGAAAGAGGGTTTCCTTGTCTATTCCATTTAACAACTTTGAAGAAACCATAAGGGACCCCATTAGCTAGAACATAATACTTGACAGTAGAAATGCATTCATAAATGAGATTAGCAACCACCTGATTGAAACCAAACTTAGCAAGAACTTTGAGGAGAAAATTCCAAAGGACATTATAATATACTTTTTAAATGTCAAGTTTAAAGGTCATATCGATGTTGTTGCATCTATCTGTGGAATGGAGAATTTCATGAGTGGAAATGACAACATTTAAAATTTGACAGCCTAGGACAAATCCTTTTGACAAGGGCTAATCATCTTTTCAAGGAGGGGTTTCAACCGGTTAACAAAGATTTTGGAGAAGATTTTAAAAATGGTGTTACACAAGCTGATAGGCCTAAAATCAACCATGGTTTGGGGGTCAACACTTTTGGGAATGGGGGCTAAGAAGTATGGTTCAATTGTTTCAAGAGTATTCTAGATTTGAAAAAGTATTTAGTAGCAAGGTAGACATCTTCTCCCACTGTCCCCCAAAAATATTGGAAGAAGGATGAAGGGAAACCATTTAGCCCAGGTGCTTTGAAAGCCCCCATTCCAAAAATAGTCTCCTTGACTTCCTCAGGAGTGACAACCTTGAGAATATAAACATTATCCAAGTTGGTTAAGATGGGCGAATGTTGTCCAATAACTGATCATCTGATTTAGTTGCGTTGGGAATACCCACAAGCACTGGGAAAGATTGTTGAAAGTGGTCATATGCCAATAGCCCAACTTTGGCTGGTGTAGTGGATTCCACCCAAATTTCATCTTTAAGCTTCTTTATCTGATTCATTTTCTTGTGTTTAAGAGCTAAGATGTGGAAGGAGTTGTGGTCCCTTCTTTTAACCATTGTATTCTAGATTTTTGTTTCCAAAATAGTTCTCTTTTGAGAACCTTTTCCCAATTAGTATGGTAATCCTTCTCAGTTTGAAAAGTCTATTCACACACATCACCATTCACCATTATGACTAGGATGTCTTTAAGCTTATTTTTTAGGTCACGCTTCTAGTGAAAATCATCACCAAACACCCACTTTTTCCAGCCTTTCACCATGTTTTTGAATCTTGAGTTTTTGAAAAAGCTAAAACATGTGAGATCCATGAATAGGGATATTCCACCAAGTGGCAATATTTTCTTTAAAGCTCAGGTGGGAGCTCCACGTGATCTCATATAGGAATTGGTAAGGACCAACAATAGAGTGATCATTTGAATAAAGAAGCAGAGGGTTATGATTAGACACAGTCCTAGGGAGAGCCTACAAGTTGGAACTATGGAGGGCAGCCCATTTGGGGAAGAACAAGAACTGGTCTAATCTAACATGTATAAGGTTTTCCCCCAACATTTTATTAGTCCAAGTGAAGGGTTGTCCTCATAGGTCTATATCAATGAGCCCAGTAATATTCAACAAATTAGCCAAATCTATCATACTTCAGTGTAATCCATTAATCTCCCACACTTCTCAGAGGGGTAGAGGGGGGAGTTGAAGTCTTTGGAAAGCAACCAATGAGCCTCTTTATTACTCAGGATCCAATTAGAAAGTTCATGCTAGAGGATTTTCCTGGCATTCCTAACATTGGGGGCATACATATTGATGAGGATCCAAGAAGACTCAACAGTAGAGAATTGGACCCCCAAGTTATTCTTGGTTTGGAATAGTTCATACCCACTTAGTCTATTCGAGTTCCACACAACAATAAGCCCCCTTGAGGCAACAGAAGGATCATAGAAAGAGAAGTGGCAATTGGACCAAAATTTCTTAGCAATTTGATCAAAATTAGTTTTTTTTTTTTCATTTTGACTTCTTGTAATAGAAGGATGTCAATCTTGTGATCCAAATGTAGTTTCTAAAAGCCAACTGCTTATGAGGACTATTGAGACCTCTTATATTCTAGGAAAGAAACTTCACTTCAAAGTATTTTTTGAGGCCACTTCCAACGTCCTTTGATTTCCTATAGCTATTTCCTTTGTCATTTCTCTATTCCTGGTTTGTCTTTGGGAAGGTCTACTAGCTTTGGTCTCAACCCCCACATCCAACTTTTTTTTTCCTTTTTTCTTTGGAGTTAACAAGTCATCTGCATCATTGGTTTAGCTGTTAGACTGAAAGTCGCCTGCTATTCCTACTAGCATGGACCTGTCAGGGACAATAGAGGACTCACCACCTAAATTTAATTTGGAAATTTCACCCTCTCCTAGATCCTTTATTAGACCTTGGGCAACCATGGGAGTTGGTAAATCCAAAATGGGTAGTAGAGTATCCACATTGATCAAGGAAATAGGGGCACTAGGGAAGCTTTTCATGGGAATTATCTTCAGAGCTAGGTCTTTAGAAGGACCGATAGGAGAAGCTAGGGGGTGTGTTGACCAGGACCAAAAACAAACTCAACTTTGGAAGGGGATTCAAGGATATTTAAAATGTTTGTTTTGAAGGGGTAGTTGGTAGTGATATCTTCATGAGGAATATCTTTTACCTTGCGTTTTGGTTGGATTTTCATAGAGAACTTGTAGTCAGTAATGAGATGGCTTGGTTTGGAACATTTCTAGAAATAAACAACATCATTTTCATAGAAAACTTATTGGGGCCAAGTCCCAAACTTAGATCTTAGAGTCACAAAGTTGGACAAACTTTTATCAATGTCAATATTGACACAGAAATAGGCAAAAACTAACCTGGACTTCATTCTTGTGATGATGTCATTAGTTATGAAGTGGCCTATTGAGTCATCTATGAATTGGAAAACCAAATCATCTCAATATTATAGCAGAAAACCTATTATTCAAATCCAAATAGGAGCAGATTTGTTGAGTCTATGACAAGCTTGAAGCCAAGCTTCCAATGGCAGAGAGATAAGCTATTCTTACCACAAACTCACAGACCAGAAGAAAGAATCAAGAGAAAATATTCTAGTGCAGTGAACTTGAAGAGAAAAAACCCTCCACCCATGGCACAAACTTCCACACTACCTTTCAAACCCTATTTAGCAGTTGTCCACTAGCAAACCATTTCAATGGTTGGTTTGAATGAGAAATTTTTTCCCACTACAAAGTTCTCTATTGTTGAAACTATTCTATCATGGTCATCCTTGTTAGTCTCCTTTTAGTAAGGAATAACATTGATGAATTAGTGGCCCTTGGACTTGAGATTCTTAGTATATGGAGAAATAATTGTTTTTATCAAATATTAGTTGTTGAATAATTAGGATTGACAAAAGAATTATGGCACGATGTAAAAGAGGTTAGTTGAGGATTAAGTCTTCATGAGAGTGTGACCACATAAAAGCTTGATCGATTATGAAAAATAATTCTAAACTAGCACTATAATTTTTATGTCTTTTGATATCCTTGAGAGGTTTACTCATATTGCATATCATCTTGCATTACCACCTAGTCTTTTCCACATCCATGATGTGGTTCATGTTTCTATACTTGGATAATATATTTCTAAAATAACAATTGTTTTTTATTGGGATGCCTTGTAGGTTGAGGGAAGGAAAATTTCTTTATATCCCATCCATAGTGTAACACCAAAGGCTAAGTCTATAGGGTTGATACATATATTAGGTAAAGGTCTAGTGGGATTCTTTGGATGATTCAATAACTACATGGGGGATGCTATGTATTTGAGGATTATTTATCCTCACCTATTTGAGGGATTCTAGGAGTAATCATAGTCTTAGGGAGGAGGATGTGAGGCCTCAAGTGTATTTACCTAGTTTGATTGCTTATATGTATGTATGTATTTTGATACTATACTTCTTGATGATATTTTTGTATTGCAATCAATATATTTTATCATTGATGTATTGTATTGGAATTTGGCATTCAATGTTGTGTTATGGGATGTATATATGGTGACTATATATGTTTTTGGACTATTTAGTGTCATATTTACTATTTTCAATATATTTTTTGTATATTATTGTTTATGTTACCTAGTTTAACATCATATTTTGAAAAACCATCAATGTTTGCATTTATGTTTCTAGATCATGCAATTTTAGAATTAATTTTAGTTGATTTATTTATTGGTGATTATTTAATTTATATCATAGATCACATTTGGTTTTTTTATTATGCTTCAACTATCTTTTATGGAGTAGGTATGCTTGATGCTTCATTAACTATGAAGGCACATGTTTTTCCCAAATAGTGGTCATTTAGAGATGGTTTGGTTTGGAAAAATATGTTATGTGTATATCCCCATTTTACTTGACATGAGTTTTGAAATGTATCTTGTGATATCTATAAAACCAAGATGTGAATCTAAGTTGATTTTGGATTCATGTGTTGTGGATAAACCATTAAAGTGTGTGTTTTCATTACATGTATTTATTTAATCTCCTAGTTTCATTTTACTTTTGTTTATTTTGTATTTTCTTATTATGGAATGTTACAATATTTCCTATATGTAAATTGGAAAATTTAAATAGTTACTTACCATTATGAAATGGTTCTATCGATTTAAATATTGTCATATTTTAAAATGCATTTAAAATTTAAAAAGGTTATTTGGGTAGTTAACCCTTCGCTAATTGATTAAATTGGATGTGTTAATTCATTTGGGAAAAGAATCACTTTAACTCAATTTAAATGGAAACGTTAGTGATTTTTTAAAGTATGTGTGTTATTTAGAAAATATCTTTGATAAAAATATCTATTATTGAAAAAATATTTATAGGAATATATCAAAAATGGAATAGAGGGAAAAAGAGAGTTTGGGATAAAAAGAAGGCATTTTGTTTTTTTTTTTTTTAAACCTCTCTCTTCCTCTTTTGAAACGGATTATCTACATTTTGAAAGGAAGTATTTTGGAATTTCTTGGACTTAGATTATCTTGGGTTTGAGATTACCATCAAGTGAGGAAAGATTACTTGTTGAATTTTTATCTCTCAAGTAAGGAATTTTCACTTTGGGATTTCACTTGAAGAGGTAATTTATTTATTGAATCATTCTTTTAAAATGTAATTCCTACTTTTTCCATGCCCACAATAGGTGGGTACATCTTTCTTCTTTAGCTAGAGGAATAATTGGATTAGTATGCATGTGATTAGAAGTAGATTTAATTTATTTTGTAGCTTTAGAAACTATTTTAAAAAGTGTAAAATTAGAGTCAAGGCTATGGAAAAAGTTTTCTAGAATCCCTTGTAATTTAGATGCTTGTTGTTGTGCATTTATGACATCAAAGGGTATGTTTATAAAATCAATATTTTTTATTTTGGAGGTTTTAGGTGATGTCATCAATGGTGAAATTGAGGATTTTTATGTTTTTTAACTTATATGAAACTAAAAAATGAATTTAAAGCATGTTTTCTTATTTTATTTTGTGAGATAGAGTCTCATGTTTATTTTTTGTTTTTTCAACCTTGGGGATATGAGGATTACAAATTTTGACCTGAATTTTCATGCCTTGACTTTTAAACCTAGGATTGGATACTAATGCCTAGGGATAGAGTGGAACCATGTCATTCTTGTAGAATTAGAGATTTCTTGATATGAAGTATTATATGAATAATATAATATTAAAATGAATTGGGGATTCAAACATCTAAAAACAATAAAACTAAATAACTTGATATTTTGATTACACCAAAGGCCCTAAAGGAATCATGTAAGATATAAAAATACTTGTGTATGAAGTCCCTAAGGGAATCAATCAAGAAATCACTATCAACACCATGTATATCGAATATCTTGAGGAAATCATGCAAGACTAATATTACAATTTATTTGTACACATGAAACACTTAGAGAATCACACTTGAGATAGTATTTATGTCATTTCTTGTGCATGAAGGCCATGAGAGAATCATCTAAGTTTATTATGATACTCTAATTTTAATACTTAGTAGATCCTTCTATTTTTGTTGGGTCAATGGTACCTAATGTGTCCTTGTGTTTTCCTTCCTCGAGTGTGATGTTTTGCCAACTCAATAATTTAATTTAAATGGTTGTTACCACATAATATTGTGTTATTTATTGGAGGTCTTAACCCTTATGTGACTTTGTGCACTAGATTAATGCAATTTATGTTCTTGGTGTGTGTGATGCCATGATTTGTACCTCCCCCATAATTGTATTATGTTTTTTATTTCTCGATCAATCCTCCCTCAAATCAAAGTGTTGGGCCTAATATTTTCAAATGGTTGGGTGGTTTTGTACCACCATTTGGGCTAATTGGACTAATGGATATGCATGAATATCATGCAAAGTTTTTTTTTTTTAATGTTGTAGTTTCTTATGTTATCATCTATTGATAAATGTGTATATTAAGATCTTATTCTCTCATTGGATTAATCTATTTTGGATTCTTAACAAAACTTGCATCACATCGTTAAATACCTAGCATGGGTAAGGTGCTTTATTACTTTAGTTCAAGTATGATTCTATGCTAAGTATATGTTATATATCAAATCTAGAATATATGGTTATGCTCATTAATAATTTTTTATGTAGACCTAATTTGATTTCATATTTTTATGTAATTTTTATTATGTTGTTCATCTCATTATTTATCTTACAATGTTCAAGATTTTAGTTAGGACCCTATTTCTTGGGAACAATATCCTTTTTAGAGATTCCTATTTGGTCAACCTAGAGTCTAGATGTGCTAAAATTCTTAGTACAAGTAATTTTCACTTAACACAAAAACTAATAAATTTATGTCTCATGGTTCATGAAAATAGACCTGGAACTTTCAAACTTTTCTACAATTTGTTGTAAATAAGACTTTACAATCTAAATTACAATCTAGAGTTAATAATATAAAATGCATGAGGGTCAAAGTTAGGGTTTCATTTATATTTTTTAATGCAAAAATGCAAATCAAACCCTAGAATCTAATTTATAGTAGGGTCAAAGTTTGGGGTTCTATTTGTATCTTGTAGTGTGCAAAATATAAATCAAACTCCAAAGTATGAATTTCAAAATGGTCAAATTTAGGATTCTATTTGAATTTTGTAGTGTACAAATGTAAATCAAACTCCAAAGTCTAAGTTACATTATGGGCCAAATTTTTTAATTTCATTTATGTTTTACAACGCACAAAAAAAAACTAGACTCTAAATTCCAAATTTCAGCAAGGTGTGAAAATAAATCAAACTATGAAGGAATTCTAAATTGTATTCTATCATGGTTCAAAATTTAAATATAAATTAATTTTATTTTTAACAAATGTGAATCAAAGCCTAAATTCTAAATTAAACTTTGTAGGTTAGCATATTAAGCTCAAAGTGCTTGACCTATGAAGCTTAGAAATAGAAACCATTTTTACATGCTTTAAAAATATTGAACTTAGAGTTCAAATCTTGATATACATGATACTAGGACTTAGAGTTGGGTGAATCATTGGTTGAATCATGATCAATTGTATTTTACAAATCAAACTCTAAAGTTAGAGGGATTGCAAAATGCAGCCTATACCCTAGTCAAGCTCATCCATATTCATATTCATATATGATCATAATGCAAACTATGACCATCCTTATAATCAAGAAAATTATGATCATAATGCTAGTATCATGAAATATCATCATCAAAATTAAAAGGAATCTTAATTCTACATGAAATATAGGTTTCCCTCCCATAGTGCTAGTACCATTCCTTCTAGTAAGAATTATCATGTTCTAAACAAGAGAGATAGCAAGAAAGGGAAGCTTCAAATGAATTATATTCATAATTACTCAAGTGTGCTATTAAATTTAATCAAATATTTAAAATAAAATCACGAAACATGCAATTATTTAACTATAGTTCTAGATATATGCATACTTGGATGACCATCACATGCCTCACCCTAGTGATGTATGGGTGAAATAACAAAGGTGGCATGATAAATATCCTAAATTTAAATAAAAGGAAATGTTAAAAGATCTAAATGACATAAAATACTAGTACGATCCTATAATATTACAAAATCAAGCCACTCATCATGAACCATACCTTTAGTCACCCCTACTACAAATGTTATAGATTACATATATATTTTTAAAGATTGAATTTAAATTACAAAACTATACAAATTATAAACCAGCATATGTATTATGTATGGACTATTAAATTGATTTAATGTATATAAAAACTTTTAAATTGGGCACAATGCAAACTTGTTCAAACAATCTACACACCAATAATGAGTCAAGAGCATTTGAACCTGGATGATTGATGATACCTTGTGTTTGGTCTAATGTGAAATTTGTATGACCTCCTAAATGTTGTAAACATGACTATGAATACTTATTATAATTAACTATTATACTTTAAGATTCTTCTAAGAATTCACATTTCAATTATTCTAGATGAATATAAAACCTAATCACATCTAAAGTACTAATTACATTTAGTAGAATTTGAGTTAAGGACATTTTTTGTTGCACCATATTTGGCTTTGATGAAATTCCTTTCTTCTAAAAGTGTGCGGCCTTTATATGTTGTCTATGTGATCAAATGAAGAACTTGCTACATATTAAAGTTCACAAACAAAAAATTATATATAACCACTAAGCACTCTTGGTTCTCCATTATTGATGTAGTCAATGAAAATATGGTCTTTAAGACCATTGGTAACAAATTTTTCACTTCCACCTTTTACAACATCCTTATTCCCAAGGATAATAACGTCAAAGTTATATGTATTTACCTTACTTCAAGTGTAATTCTACATGAAATGAAAATATGCAATTAGAGCATGTGTGGTCCTAAAAGATTTGGTATGAAGAAAGATTTGGTATGAAGTCATGTATTAGATTCTAAGAAAATAGATTAATAAAAAACAATAAAGTTGAAATTGAACATACCTTAGAAGTTTGCTTGTATACACATCTTCTTCATAATGAATGAGGATAATCCATAATCAAATATTTACAAGATTATATAAGATTATATACTACTGTCACTATACATAAACACTCTAATATTTTCATCTTTCAATTTCCTTCATTTAAAATTGTAATAAACATAACATGCATCACCCTAAAAGAAAATCATTCAACTTACATAAACTAAGATTATCTTACAATCTATTTTTCCTATGTCTTAAAAGTCAATAAAAAATGTAAAAAGCAAATAAATCAACTGATATACTTGTGGGTAGTCTAAAAAGATTATATAAACCAATGAAACGGTATCTTGACTAGACAGCCACAAGCACAACAAACTTAATTATGTAGAGATACTAGATATTAGTAAAGGTAACATGACAATTTTATAGTCTCTATGTCAGTTAATGTAGTAAAGATATATGCAATGTTATATTATATATTCATGATTTAGTATGGAAGGATGTACATAAAAATATCACCCTGGGTCCTTATAGAGCCTGCAATGAGAATACCCCATTCATTTCCATCATCTTCACTTACCTAATATGAAGGAAAGCAAATTTGACTATTGAAACATATTACGTTGACCATGTACTTCCATTGTTACACATGCCATTGCAGGTAATTATACTTTCTGGATGAGAAAACATATTAAAGAGATCAGGGAGGGGAATTGTGTTCCAATTATTTGGTAAGACGTCCCTTTATAGGCCTCGAGCTTAAACAGTCAATGGCACATTCTTCACCAATCACCAGCAGTACAAAATCAAATTGTAACACATTTTCTTAATAAAATTAAGACATTCCAACCACTATAATATCAATCTTCTATTAAATCTTCCAACTGTTATAATATCATATCTGATATTCCCATCCAAAATTGATTGAGTGGTTCAAATTTCATAGCAAAATATTTGTACGGAGCATTGTACATTCATCTTGAGTTCTGTTCAATGTATATCAGATTTTTTGGAATGAATCTATGTTTTCATCGTTGAAATAAATGTTTTAATGACGTTCACGAGATCAGATAGTCTATGAGACTCGAGATTGAAAACAACATAATAACTTTCAAGAAACCCAACAAATGAACCCAACCTCTACTTTTGATTATCCACTATTTCTTTACTAATCTTGATTCTTCTGGTATGAATTTTGATCAAATAATCTACCATCTTCGAAATTCTCTTCTCCTCGAACAAAATAGTTTGAAAATTAAAATTTGATTAGATACAGATAAGCTGATGTGATGTTGGTGGCGCTGTGCCACGTGTTGGCTCTCTTTATGGCAGTGGCCATAGCCGTGACTATTTCTGGTGGCCACGTGAACCCTGCTGTTACTTTTCGCCTGGCTCTCGGCTGACAAATTATCACTCTTTGCAGAATATTTTACTGGGTCACCCATCTTGGCAGCCTAATCGTTCCCTTCCTCAGAGCTATAAAGTGCATCACTGTTCTTGAAAAACATTTTCTCCTGTGATGAGCTTGGCAATCTCTGGCAATAGATGGTCTCTTCTTGGTGATGGTACTAACAAGGTACTATTTCATATAAATGTATGTGGCTTATATTGTGGCTCATTTTGATGTGTACTTAAAACTAAATAAAGCTTTGTTCTTGTCGATTAGGTCCTCCAGTATATGCTCTTGCATGGATCCTTCCAGTTCGAGAAGTCCTGTAGTAACTACACCTTAGGAATATTGGTTGACCCAACAACCAAACTACTTTGCCCATTTGGCTTTTGTCTGGCTTAGTGTCTCTTAGGGATTTCTCCACTAGTTTAATACACTTTCTGAACAGATCCATGTCCAGCTCCTCCAATGTGGATTATTCGGATTACTCGGAAACAATTAATTAATACATAGGTCAAATCGAACTTCATATTACTAATTTAATTTAGTCGATAGGTTATATTTAGTGTCAGCTTTTAGCTGATATTTTGTCTCACGCCACAAAACTTTCTGGTTCCCAGAAAAATTCTTCAGAAAACAGGATCAAATCAAATGCAATCACATCTCCAAATCTAATCACTGCACATCCTTATTTCTACTGTCTACAATCTAATCACTGCAATCTTATCCTTATCTTAATAGCACCGCCATTGTGTTGTTCCTATAAATATGATTTGTGCAACGCTTAAAATTGACCAGCTCAAATGTTATTCATTTCCATCATCCTTGTTCTTTGTCCTCAACTCAAATTCCATACCTGCCGGACCTTCGAGTTCCTCCTCCTCTAATCCAGTAACAAAGTGTAACAAACGAATCCCCTTCTCTAACCATCATTTGTGTTAGCTAGGATTGGTTCAAACCTTTCTTTGATTGATGTCACTTCCTTCTTTGACCACTGGATAGCTAGTAAAGGAGATCCTGAAATTATTCCTTTCATATGCAGGGTCCAAGATGTTTCTATCGTCCTCCATACCTTCAGGAATATCTGCCAAATCAAGATTTTCAATTTGTTCCAGAGTCAGTAGGCAATAGTCCATTTTTCTTATTTCCTCCTCTGTCTTTTGATCCGCCCACATATCATCAATTCTATGCACATGGGTGTGGGTTTTTTTTATCTTGTCCTTCATTCCACGGTAATCAAAATCATGCCTCCTTTTGAAAGTCTTCAAGGTAACCCACTGCATCTCAGACTCTCTGGCCTTAACCCTTGGAGATGTTTGGATGGAATACCTGCCAATTGTGAGGGGAAACCTAAAGCTTGGTTTTGTGAATCCATTTGCTTGATATGAATGGCCATTATCTGCCTACAAAGCTCTGGACAATCTTGTTACTAGGGTATCTCGACAGCATGTATGGATAACCCACGAAGCAACCAACTCTCAAGTAGGTGAATGTGGGGAACTACATATAAGCAACCATATTTGTTTACCATAGTCCATGCCTCGTCAGAAACCCTTTTCTTCTCCAATTTAGGATCAAATGCACATAAGAAAGGAGCAAAGAAATCATCATTAACTCTTTGGGAATGATGAATGCTTCCATCAAGAGTTATCTAAGGAAAGTACTTGTACATTGGAGTTACTCTTTTGTTCCCTTATGTTGCTAACCCAAAAAAATTTCTCATTGCAGTAGTAGTATACACCAAAAAAGATATCATGTAGAACTTAAGTCAAGAATGCACTTCGATCAATTGATCATGACTTGTGTCACTGATTTGTTGACCCCAAAAGATTTGTTATTTTCCCCTCAATATGATCTTGATGTATACATACATCCAATCTTGAAAAGTGGATGAGGTAGGTAACCCTTTCACTCTACTAAGAAGAGTGATCAAATCATTAACTTCTTCAATGATTTCACTACGTGAAAACCATTTACTATTAATCACCTTCTTGCAATTATCTGTATCTTTCTTATATTCTTGTTGTGCATATTCCTTAGTGACATTTGCATATGAATCAATACTAGGACATAAGAAAGCTTTATAAAAGAATTCGGGATCTAACCTTATGACCACATTTTCATTTGCATCCCTAACACTTTGGTCATCCTTATTGTAATGTGTTGCAACTTAGAGAAAAAATTTAGGATTATGTGCAGCTACAAGGAAAGTTGCTACCATTTGTATGTTGCTCTGAACTATATTCCTCATACCAGTATCCAATGGTTGCTTCTGAGTCATTTCCACAAATTCAAACATATCAACATGTCTGATCTTAGTATCCATTATCTCATCAATGTTTGAGGGAACTGAAGTTGGTGAGAAAACTCCTTGGTGTTTTTACTTCATGGATTTGGCTTTGCTCGAAGAAAGATCTAACATCTAAAGAGCAATTAGCAAAGATTGTATCCTTTCGAGAATGTGAATGTGAGAATGTTGAAATGCATGCACAAATAGCTGCATTACAAAGTTTAGTGTTTTCAAGTGTTAGAAAAACTTGTAGGGTTGAAAATGCAGTAGTGGGAAAATTCTAAGCAATTGCATGAGCTTGGAGGGCTTAGGCACAATGGTGGCAAAAAACGGAGCGAATGCAGCAAATCGACAAGTGGAATGCGAAGAGGAAGGATTTTTTGAGTGTTAGCAAAAATTTGCAAATTGGGTGTAAGGACATTGAATTTTAACACCTTTGTAGGTGGTATTTGCATTGTGAAATTGTGCTAAAACTCAACACTTATGCAAGGTATTTTGTGATTTGTGCAAACATGTTGAAATTCAACACTTTTACAAGTTGGTAAATCCAATTTTTGCAAGGTTGGCAAAATTCACCAACCTTGCATGGGGTAATATATCACTAAGGGTAATCATAGAAAAATTACCGCATTAACTCTTAAAATTTTGGCTACATATGTCAAGGCGGTGATAATCACTACTATTACACATCGAATGGGTCCTTTGTGCAACGGCAGTGAAAATCACCGACCTTGCATTTGAGTAATCATGTTGAAGTGTAAGGTCAGGGGAATTCTTCACTCCTGCATGTAACATTATGAGTTTGATGTTAGGTAGGCAAAAATTACTGCCACAATATTTTATAGTTTATGTTTATATGCAATGTTAGCAAATTTTTTCAAGTACACACTTAATGCTATACATACAAACTTGATAAAGTGGATAAAAACACCGTGCTTGTATGAGTTTAGGTTGGGGAGGATTCTAACATTGAGCCAAGGAAAAACCTTGATCACACATATATAGATTAGCTAGTCTATGCAATGCAGGATTTTATACACGTGATGCACAAAGGAAAAATGGAGGTTTTATGCCAACATTTAAACCACGAGGCGATGCTTGATAGTTTGCATTACAATCAAGATGGTAGTACAGAGAAATTGAAACCCTAAAGGTAGCACATACTAAGAAATTAGGGTATAAACTAGGGTTTGTTAAAATAATGAACACAATACATAGTAAACAAATTTAAACAATGCAAATATAGTTCACAAATCCTGGGAAAACAAAGTCATTTAACTACACAAAACGGAAAACAAAACTAAATGCAAAACCCTAGACATCAAAACAAATCATACGTATAGCATGGAATAAAAAAAAATAGGAAAAATGGTAAAGAGAAAAAATACTCGAAAATGAGAAAAACATGAGCAAACCCTAGCTCTAATCGTCGACAAATCCACTTAAAATCCATGCACCAACAAGCTCAAGAGCTTTTCGAACATGCAAAGGAAGAGGGATGACATCAAAATGAAAATAAAATAAAATAAAACAAAGCAAAACTGATTTAAAGCAACCCAAACACAATTAAAACTTTCATTTAATACAACTCGTGTGGACTTTGAGTTGCAAAGTTGGCAAATTTCAATGCTCATGCAACTTTTAATAAGTCGATAGATGATATGCAAGGTCAGTGAAATTCACCAACCTTGCAACTTTATTTTTGCATTAGGCGTGCATGGGTGTTGAAATTCAATGCTCCTGCATGAGTGAGAAAATTCTCCAAAATGAAATTTTGCAACTTTGACCAATTTACAAATTTCAAAAAACCAAAAGAGGTTAACACTTAAAAACATGTTTCAAAGCTAGGGGACCACACATGAGGGAAAGTATGATATTCCTTGTTTTTTATGCTTAGAGTACGTAGGCTACAAAATGGACAAGTTTCATAGGGGTTATCCCACAAATTGAGTGTTGTTGAATTCGAGGATAATAGTTGGCTCTAACTGGGAAGCTTCCTTTGATATTTCTTTGAAATGATCGAAGGGAGAAGAATTCTAGTCTCTAAGTGCCTTCATCCATCCATTTGGCCATAAAATTAGGTGACAAAAAAGACCCAAAACAAAAAGACACAAAACTGTACAAGTATTTACAAACTCATCTGTCGCCTCACTGAGTGAAGAGCTTCAGATGTTGTGCGCTATGGGGCAGCAAAAAAGGAGTCCCATATTGGTATTCCAACAAGAAACTATTTTCACCACAAAGTTGGTGAATCTTGAAAGGTCTTCTCCATAATGAATTAAACTTTCCATGCATACCCTTGGGCTCTCATCTTTTGTCCCACAAGAGGACTTGATCTCCAATTTGGAAATCACGAGACTTCACATTTTTGTCAAAAGGCCTTTTGACCTAGCCTTGGTATTTCGTGATGCGATCCACCACTCGAATGCACTTCTCCTCCAATTCAACAAGGAACATGCACTTATCCATAGAATTTTCAAAAGTCTTTTCTTATATGGACTTATCCAATTTTAGAGGGTAATTCCAGTGTGATCATAATTTCTACATTCAAGTCATACAAGAGTTGAAACAATGACATACCTATTGCTTGTTTTGGGGTAATTCGGTCTTCCCACAACGCATCATATAATGCTTTGTGCCAAGATCTTTTATTCTCTTCTACCAGCTTCCAAATGATGGTGACCAAGTTCTTGTTGCTTGATTCTATTTGACCATTACCTTGAGGGTAATAGTCTGAAGAACATGACAATGTGATCCCATGCTCAAAACAAAATTCAGTTATCTCACCAGATGAGAATGAGATAGCGTTATCCACTACAATTTTGTTCAAAACACCAAACCAAGAAATGATATTTTCTTTTAGGAACCTATATACTACTTCCAAAGTAGCATGCTTTACCGAAATAGCTTCCAGCCACTTAGTGAAATAGTCAGTGGTTGTCAGGAGATAACTATGTCTTGCACTAGATGGTGGATTGATAGTGCCAATGAAATCAATACCCCATTACTCAAAGGGTTCTTCAATGATAACCAGCTTGAGGGGAAGTGCAGTTAGCTTGGGTTTCCCCATGAACTCTTGGCATAGTTCACACCTACATACCCAATTATACGCATCTTGGAATAGTGTGGGCCAGTAGTACTTTTCTCACAATATTTTGTGAACTATTACTGGTGCTAAGAAATGCCCACTGCATCCCAAGTTGTGAAATGACTCCAACAACTTGTTCTATTGTGCTTTATCTACACAACATAGAAAGGTACCTCAAGACTTCTCTTTTACAAACCATTGTCCCAAAGGATGAATTTGATGCCTTGAGTTTGGCTATCCTCTTCCCTTTGTAATTCAAGTGCTCTAGGCACTCTACATAAGTGAGAGTAAGCAATGTTGGAATATCATTCACTAATTATACTAACAAACAAGACTGTGACAATATCTTCATATTTCACTTCCTCATCACTTGATATTTCTTCTGGCTTATTATTACAATGAGCTAACACAAAACTTTCCCAAGTATCGACTTGGTGGGCTTGATATCCATGTCATATTCCTAGATCTTAGCAATTCAATTACCTCTCTTGGTTCTAAACTCTTGTTATATTAGGATTGACTTAACCATAGAATATAGCACCAATCCAATGATATGGGAGTTAAGTATGTAAAACTTGAAATGAGTCACTGCCTTAACCACAACAAAAGCATTTTTTTCCATTTAAGAGTATTTCAACTCATGAGCCTTCAATGGGAAACTCATGAATGCAATAGGAGATTCAATCCCCTCATTATTTTGTTGCACCAATATTGTAGATAGCATATGTTCAAAAGCATAAATATACATGATAAAATATTTGGTGTAGTCTGTGCAGACCAGCACTGGTGCATGTGCAATGGCTTCTTTGATATCATTGAATGTAGCTTTACCTTTTTCACTCCACCAAAAGATAGATTTTCCCTTCATCATATCAATGATATGATGTGTCTTTTCTATGAATTTAGGGACAAATCTCTACAAGAAATTTACCTTCCTAAAGAAAGAATGGATTGTTGTCTTACTTGAAGGTAGAGTAAGACCCTGAATTGACTTGACCCTTTCTGGATCAACATTAATACCTTCATTGGACACAACGTGGCCAAGAATTTTACCTTCGGTAACCCCAAAAATTGACTTCTTGGGGTTGAGATAAATACCGTGGTGTCGACACCTCTTAAGGACTTGTTGTAAATGATGAAAATTTTCTTGATGTTTCTTTGAGAAGATCATCAATTCATCAAGATAGACAACAATAAACTCACCCATGACATCACGGAAAGCTAATTTCATCGCTCGTTGAAATGTTGTGACGACATTAATTAAACCAAAAGGAATTATATGATAAGAAAAAGTACCCCATGGAGTGGTGAAAGCGATCTTATGTTGGTCTTCCTCACTGACCTCCACCTGATTGTATCTCAAAAAACTATCCAAAATAGATACCATTTCAGATCTTGTCACTATCTACAATACTTGGTCCATTACTAGCAAGAGGTAATTATTCTTTAGCGACAGTTGATTCAAATTTCTAAAATCCACATAAATGCAGATTTCCCCATTCTTTTTCCGAAGTGGAATGATATTGGCTATCAATGTTGAATGGTGAATAGGAAATATAATTCTTGCATTAAGCATCTTTTGAATTTCAAAAAGAATAGTACCTGAAATTTTGGGATTGTATTGCCTCTGCTTCTGCTTGTGAGGCAAGGAACCTACCTTGAGGGGAATCGATCACGTTGTACCTCTTTTGGACGGAAAGATTTCAAGTCTTCAGACGAATAGGTGAGCACATCAATGTACTACCACAATAACTCAACAAACTTATCTTTCTCCTATGGAGTGTAGCACTTACCGACGTTCACCATCTTAGGATCTTCCTCAGTTCCCAAGTTGACTTGCTCTACTTCCGCTGATGATTTGGAACCGGATTGTTGTTTGCTTTTGACATAACGGTCACGTTTGTCAAAAAATCTCGAGAGAGATACCAAACCTTTAGGAATCTTGTTTCCTTTGAGCTACAACATCTCCTCGCCATTATATGGATCTTTCTCAGAAATTGACTCTTGTGGAGGAGAATCACTACCTTCAAAATATAACTCATTAAAATTTTCGGCCTTAGATCAATAAAGGCAATGATTTGATTCAATAAAGGAAATGATTTGATGATCATCATTGGAAATTTGCTAGTTGTTAGAGTTATCTAGAACACTAGGCCAAAACACTAGATATCTCAGTAGTGTACGTAGTAACATGAAAGTCTTTATGTGGAATTAGGAGAGTAGCTAACAATGCTAAAGAATCAACTTTATCATTATACTCCCTAGGTACCATAGATATATTGAAAGCATCAAAACATTTGATGCAATCCCAAATGAGATTGTGGTAATGCCTAAGTCTCTCATTTTTCATTTGATACAAGTATCTTACTTGGCATACCACTAACTCAGCATCACCTTGATCATGAAGGTTTTTAATTCCCTTCCTACGTACAACCTCCATACCTAACAATAATGCCTCATACTCTATCGTGTTGTTAGTATTATCAAATTTTAGCTTGAAGGAAAAAGGAAAAATCTTTTGTTGTGGAGATATAAAAATAATCCCCACACTAGATTGTTGAAAAATGAGGTGTTTTCTTAGCTTAATACTCTATAAAACTTTAATATTGCTGATCTAAGTAAGATTTTTCTTTGTTACATATATTCTTTGTGGGTGATTATCTTGATTAATCCATTTTACTATTGTAGAATGTAGACAAAAGTTGATAGAAGAACTAGACATGATATTAGAAAGATTACACAAGATATAATGTGAAGAAACCCTTTGGGGAAAAAACTCCACCAAGAATTATTCTATTATTCAATCTCTGAAATACAATAGCTCCAATTCTTGATTGAGAATGCTTCTTCTGTCTTTACCAATCTTCTTCACACTTGCAAATAACAATTATGAAAACTCTCTTCAACTTGAATGAGATATAGAGATAATATGCAACCTTGTAATCTCCAAATGGTGATAATTACAATGCACAAGCTCAAGCCTTAGAAAAGGTATGCCATATTGCTTCAAGTTGAGTTATTATGTGAAGACTAAAGCTTACAACATGTGCTTCATGCATTTGGGTGTCCCAAATTGAAGCTACAACTTATCCTTCACTTTGGTGATAATTCCAAAGCTCTTCCTCAAAGTTGGCACCCATAAGTAATCCTACTTAACTAAGCCTTCAAAAATATCTTATTATGCAAGAGAGATAAATCCATGAAAGCATCTTGGGTGCCCAAGTTGGCTCCAAGTGATTTCTTGTTAACTAAAACATTTACTCAACACCATTCATGCAAGAATGGTCCCCCCTGTTAACTGGAGGTAGTCCCTATTATCTGTCATACAACTCAAGTTATTAGCCATGCATTCCAAGTTAACTGAAGCTAACTACATGCAACTCAAAATAACCAACATGCATGCAACTAAAGATAACTGAACCATAACTAAACTGAATTAAACTGAACTGAACTTCATGCATGCAAACATCAAACCCTAACTCCTAGGATCTTTACAAGAATTCATAAGTGTTCTCTTACTCTGAATAGTTAACTGAACTCAAGGTGAGTGTCACCTTACCATGTGTGCACCCACATGCTCCTATTATTTAGTAATAACTACAAATGTCAATTTCACAATTTATTTCATCCAAATAATTAATCTCATCCTAATCTTAGTGTTGTTGAATACATTCCAAGAACTTAGGAGATACATGAAATAATTAATGTTTAGGATTTGTAATTAAATGGCATCCTATTTCTGACATAGATCTCATAGAAGAGAAACTACTATCAAATTCCATAACCCATACACCATTTGGGTCATCTAAACTGACAACTTTGAAATCTGAAGTTTCTTCATCCGAAGAAATTTTATAATCTAAAGAAGACATACTATCCAAAGATGATTCTCTTTTTGAAGAGGATGATCCATCAATTTTTTATTATGTACTTGAACTTTTTCTTGAAAACCCAGCATCCTTGTCAGTCTGGAAAATGTATGTACCCATACCTGAAGATTCAAAAAGGATTTCAGCTCTTGGGTCATCTAACTTTGTTACAGAAAATTTAGATTCCTTTTTGGGAAGCAATTTTTGCATCACACCCTTGATGAGTATCCTAGATTTTGACCAATCCATATTAATTTCACCTCCTCCATCCTTACAAAAATTATGTCTTATCAATATTCCATATGATGTTGGGACGTTAGCTACTAAGACAATCATTTTGATCTTTTTGTTCAAGAATACAAAAAAGGAAAATTGCACATCCTTAATTTTCCCAATCAAAGGCACTTGTCTATTCTCCATTGAAAAGCAACGACCAATTTTTTTGGTTAGATTCAAACCTAAAGTGGTAGCCATTTTGGCGGGCATCACATTGTCAAAGGCACCAAAATCAATAACACAATTTCTTAGCTTGTAACCATTGGCTAATAAGGAGATATAAAATGGATCAATCTTCCTGGGAATGGATGAGGGAACTGAAACCAAATTGCTTTGCAGAAGCCTAGGCTTGGGAATAGCTGGTATGTCTTGAGAAAAATATTGGCTTGGATGGGTTCCCTTTTCTTTAACAAACTTAACAAGTCTATCAAATTGGTTAGGATTAGCCTTGAGATAATCCACTTCTGGCATTTGTATCTTAGTCTTATTTGCATGATCAATTATATCAAATGCTTGAAATGAACTTATCAAAGAAGATGGGGTGATTTCATTGGTAGGCTTAAGAACTAGAATACTGGTCTTAGGAACTAGAGAATTGGTCTTAGACATAGAAGAAGAAGTAGGAGGATGAGAAGTACTTGCTTTATTTCTTCCTACTATATCTTTTGGTTGAACCGGCAAAGGATCCCCCCTCTTAGCAATAGTAACTGGTAAATGTGGGTTATCTGTTTCTTTTGATGAATCACCTTGCTATTGATTGATTTGATTTTTTGAATGCGTAAAAATAGCATAAGAATCAACAATAGGTTCATCCTCTTGATTAGACTCTTCTTCATAATTCAGATACCCAATATTAGAGTCATCAACCGGATCTTCTTCCTCCTCTTGGAAGAGATTGGCATTTTCTTCTGATTGATATTCTGGTTGTGTAAAATCTTCTTGTTTAGCTTCATAGTATCCCACTGTTGCATTTTTGGGAGGTTCTTCAAGAGCAAGCCTTCCTTGCGGTTCTAGAAGCCTATTTTGATTCCTTCAAGCATTGCTAGAATAATTGGAAGAATTAGGATAGGTTCTCCTTGGAACATCTTTGTAGGCAAGAGTAGACAAACTTGGAGACATTTGTTTCTTCAAATATAGCAATTTGTTTGCTAACTTTTTCACCATAGGATCCATGGTGCTTGAGGAATTTTGAACTGAATATGTATGTCCTTTGTTTCTATTTGTTTATTTCCTTATCTTTCTAACAAGAATCAAATCATCTTCAAAGCTAGTAGCCAACTGTTGTGCTACTGTAAGATCAATTGGGGCTTCTCTCTATAATTTAATAAGAAAGTTATCTCCAACAACTTTGAATGAAAAATAACTTTACATTGTGAGGAGTTGGTTGCACATCAACTATAATCATGTTTGTTAACTTATTAAATTTTTCCACGAACTCACGCATGGGTTCTTGTGACTCTTTTCTCATTGTTGTAAGTTGATCCAACAAGGCATGTGGGCATCCTTAGTAGGCTTGAATTTTTCCTTGAACTTGGTTTGAAGAGTGGCCCAATAGTAACAGTACTAGCAACAAGATTGTATGACCAATCAGCTGCTACTTGTAAAGTTTCCACGAACAACCTTACTGAAACATCTTCATGTTCCACACAAAGAACACCACATACAATATAAAAACCAAAAATATGTTCATCGGGATGTTGCTTTTCATCTCCATAAAATTTGGGGATGTCCTTATGTGAAACCCGAGGAAGTTCATGCAAAGGTGTCATCAATCTCAAAGTACCAAAGGCATTATCCCAAGGATCAATAGGTGGTTATGCTACCATTATACCTTGATTGAAAGGGGGAATGACAAACCTTTGAACTGGTGTTATGGGAAAATCTCTTTGAATGCTAGAAGCTTCACTTGGGAGAGTTGATCTTAATCTTCAAGGAGGGAAACTCCTTGTGCACTATAGTGGTGACCTTTTCCTTGGAGGAAAAGGGTCAAAATTATGTTTACATACCAATTCGAAAGTGGGATCAATTTGACCTTGTGCCCTTAGATAAATTTTGTCTACCAAAGTGCAGTCTTTGAAAAGAAATGGAAATTAGTAGTAAAAAGATATTTACAAATCACAATAAAACACCAATATACTTGTCTACTACCAAAAGCGTGAGGTTTGATTATGTGCTTGTATCCCCAGCATAGTTGCCAAAAACCTGTTGGGTGAACATTATGTAATTCCTTTAAAATTTTCAAAATGGTAGTTTCAGCCACAGCTATGATGAAAAATTAATCTTTCCTCTCATAAAGGGGAGGCTCCCTTCTTATTTTTCACTAAGTCAACTAGTAATTAAACTATGCTTATGTACACTAAAACTATCCATAGGGGTGTTTCCATCATCATATTATCTTCTTTCAGAATAGATGTTTCCATTTTCAAGATTACAATAGTATTCCCTTGATGTTTACAACATGTAACAAGCTACAAAACACTAGTTGGAACAATAATGACCAATATCCAATTCAGTTAGACATAAAAATAACTAGAATGATACTAGCGAGTGATGATAACAAGAAAATCCACAAAATCCCAAAGTATTTTGTTACCTTCCATGATGATTCTGAATGGCAACAAGTGCAAAAAGTTATAGCTCAAAGACTATCAACAAACAACACCAAAAGATCCACAAGAACATAGCCAATAATTGTAGCTCAAAGACTTTGAGTTATTAACCAAATTAAAAAAAAATACATATATCTCCAAATACGATATTGTATCTCAAATTCTATCAATACCAAATTTGAATTCCCTTCAATGATGAAATATTATGCCACTTTATAAACCGATTTCAAGATAATATGATATGAGAGACATAAAAACAATCTTGCATACAACAAACATGCTCCAAAACAAAGGTTGGTGGAAAATCTGCTTCTTTTATTGATTAATTTTGATATGCACTCAAGACAATGATTCAAGTATGCTTTCTCAAAGTGAGCAGCATTTTGCTTCAAAAGATCAAAACTCCCTCATATTTATAGAGGAGAGTTGAGAGCTAATCTAGGAAAGCAATAACTAATTTGACTTATTCAATAGGAGAGTCTGATTTGATTTAGGACCTTTGTTTTTACATGTAATTACATTTTAGAAAAAGACATGTAAAATGTTGAAAAATACTTACATAAAGCATGAAAAAATATTGAAAAGTAAACTAAGGGGAAAATGTAAGGCATGTTCAAATTTCTTCGTCTTTCTCCAAGAAATCCTCATTCTTCATGATTTCTTGAACTTCTTCATTATTAGGACCTAAAGTATGCATGGAGATAGCAAGGACTCTCATGATTGAATCCTTCACAATGTTGCAAGTTTTCTCATGCCTTTCTAAATACACCTTGAGCTTATCGAGGGTTAATTGAATATCCATCAATCTGTCCATCGAAACCACTGAGAAGGCTTGATCTTCAAATTCTTTTTGGATCATATACATGAATTCCTAAAAAACTTCATCAAATGAGAGAACTTTTTTATTACCATCAAGAAACTTACAAGGCAACTCCTCAATTTTTTGGACAAGATACAAATCATTGCCCTCACCGATTTCACAAGCATCCTGCAAGTCTTTTATCAAATTTTTGATGATATTGATCTTGTGTATCATTGTCTCCTTTAGCTCCACAAAAATCTCTCTATTGGGAATTATCCCAATTTCCACCAATGTATCAAGCTTGATTTTCTTCATTTTGATCCAAGCTTTCAAACTGTCTTCTATTTCTTACTGCTCTTGGGAAAATGTGTCAGTATTTTTATCTAACTTTGATCTTATGCTTTCAATGTTTCCCATTCTTTCTACAGAAGATCTTAGGAGTTGGATTCCTTGTGCTATCATTCTATCCAAAAACTCACTGAATGTTTTACCTATTGAATGCACCTTTCCAACTTTCTGAATAATTGGTTCTTCAATATTTATGGTCATAGGATCTATTGACTTTGAAGATTGGGTAATCTTCTGGAGTACCGAAGTTAGCTTCTCTTCTTTGGCCTTGTATTGATCTTTTCTCTTCTTCACCTCATCAAATTTCTAAATTAGAGAATTCAAAGTAGATTGTACATTTTCCTTAGCACTTTCATCAATCACCTTTCCTAGCTCAACCCTTGTAATGAAATATTCATAAATATCTACTTCTTCAATAGACCTATCTGGAGGAGGTTGTGTTGCCTCTACATACCTATTTTCTGCTTTATCCACTAGCAACCTGGAAAGATTATTTTCCTTCTTCTTGGATTTTATCTTTACAGGTGCCAACTATCTGAAGTCAAATTCATCGAGAGAGATGGCTTGCTTCTTCCCTTTTGGTGTTTGGGATGAAATCCAAGGGGGTAGTGGACAAGCACTTCCTTCTAGACTAGTAGTCATAGCTTGTGTTGATGGAGCTACACTCATGAAAGTTGTTCTTACAATTGGTGGAGTATTATTCAAAATTGCACCAAGAATTTCTACAATTGTAACTTGAGAAGACTTAGTCATGTATTATTCTAAGTCAAACTAAGAAGTTATGTCAAAAGAAGGTGATAAAAAATTTGGAAAAGAAGTAGGAGACTCCAAAAAAAAATTAAAAACCACATTTAGGTCTTTCAAATATTGACCCCGAAGATGGGGATGAAAGGATTGACTAGATAAATATGGTAGGAGAAACAGTAATAGTAGGAATGACTGTAGAAGTGACTAGTAATGATTTTTTAGTAGAGACAATAGGAGGAGTGAGGGTAGACACAATAGTAGCAATGGGAGAAGAAGAGACAGGTGATTTCTCTGGGATATTCTCATGGGGAGATACTCGTTCTTCCTCATGTTCTTCTTATTCTTGCTCTTCCTCCTGGGTTGATGCCTCTTCTGCCACAGTAGATATTCCTTCAGTCACTTGACCCCTATTCCCTTTTACAACAAACTTGATTTTTTTCCTAGAGGTCCTACTAGAACTAGGTACATCATCCTTGTTTTTTGTCCTCAACTCAAATTTCCTACCTGCCGAACGTTTAAGTTCCTCATCCTCTGATCGAATAACAAATTGTTTCAAATGAATCCCCTTCTCCTCTCACCATACATTTGTGTTAGCTAGGATTGGTCCAAACCTTTCTTTGATTGATGTCACTTCTTTCTTTGATTGTTGGATAGCTAGTAGAGGAGATGCGGTAATATTATTCCTCTCATATGCAGGGCCCAGGATGTTTCCATCATCCTCCATACCTTCAGGAATATCTTCCTAATAAATATTTTCAATCCGTTCTAGAGTCAGTCGACAATAGTCCATTTTTCTTATTTCCTCCTCTATCTTGTAATCCACCCACACATCTTCAATTCTATGCACATGGATGTGGGATTTCTTGATCTTGTCCTTCATTCCACAGTAGTCAAAATCATGCATCCTTTTAAAATTCTTCAAGATAACCCACTGCAACTCAGATTTTATGGCCTTAGCCCTTGGAGATGTTTGGATGGAATACATGCCAATCATTGAGGGGAAACCTAAAGCGTAGTTTGTGTGATTCCATTTTCTTGCTATGGACAACCATTATCTGCCTACAAAGCTCCATTAGGAAAATCTTGTCACTAGGGTATCTCGATAGCATGTATGGATAACCCACAAAGAAACTAACTCTCAAGTAGGTGAATATGGGGAACTACTGATATAAGCAACCATATTTGTTTACCACATTCCATGCCTTGCCAAAAACCCTTTTCTTCTCTTATTCAGGATCAAATGCACATAAGAAAGGAGAAAAGAAAAAATCATTAAATCTTCAGAAATAATGAATGTTTCCATCAAGAGTTATTTGAGGAAAGTACTTGTACATTGGAGTTACTCTTCTATTCCCTTCCATTGTTAACCCAGGAAATTTTCCATTGCAATAGCAACATACACCAAATAAGATGTCATGTAGAACTTAAGTGAAGTATACACTTTGATCAATAAATCATGAATTGTGCCATTGATCTGTTGACCCCAAATATTTGTTGCTTTCCCCTCAATATGATCTTGATGTATAACATACATCCAATATTGAAAAGTGCATGAGGTAGGTAACCCTTTCACTGTACTAAGAAGAGTGATCAAATCATTAACTTCATCAATGAAGTCATTATGTGGAAAGATTTCAGGCCAACTTGAAATACTTTGTTGTGGGTTTTTCAACCATTTACTATTAATCACCTTCTTGCAATTATTTGTATCTTTGTAATATTCCTCTTGTGCATATTCCTTAGTGACATATGCATATGAATCAATACTGGGACATAAGAAATCTTTATCAAAGAATTTAGGATCTAGCCTTAAGTCAACATTTCCATTTGCATCCCTAACACTTTGGTCATCCTTATTATAATGTGCCACAACTTGGAGAACAAATTGAAGATTATGTATGGCTACAGGGAAAGCTACTACCATTTGTATGGTGCTCTAAACTATATGCCTCATACCAGTATCTAATGGTTGCTTCTAAGTCCTTTCCACAAATTTAGACATATCAACATGTTTTACCCCAATATCTTTTATCTCATCAATGTTTGAGGACACTAAATTTAGTGAGAAAAATCCCTTGTATTTGTACTTCATGGCTTTGTATTTTCTCAGAGAAGGATCCAACATCTAAAGAGTAGTTAGCAAATATTGTATCCTTTCAGGAATGTAGATGCGAAAATCTTGAAATGTATTCACAAATAGCTACATTACAAAGTTTAGTGTTTTCCAATGTTATAAAAACCTACAAGGTTGAAAATGCAGTAGTGGTAAAATTTTGAGCAATTGCATGAGCTTGGAGGGCTTAGGAATGATGGTGGAAAAAAATGGAGTGAATGCAACAAACTGGCAAGTGGAATGTGAACTGGAAATATTTTTCGAGTGTTAGCAAAAATTTGTAAATTGGGTGTAAGGACATTGAATTTTAACGCCTCTTCAGGTGGATGTTTGTGTTGGTGTGAATAAATGTCTTGTACCTATCCAATTCACTCTCTAGGTAGTTAGGGGACATATTCACATATTAAGTTTACTTTGGATAAAAGATTCCTTCTTGAAGTCTTACTTGGCTTATTTAGAACTTATCTTATCTAGCTAGTAATGCTTGATTCCTAGGTAGTTAGTTTGTTAGTTGTCTCATGTTATAGGATTAAGACACTTTTCATAATCTTGTCTAATCATATCTCTCTACCTTGCCTTTATAATCAAAGAATCTCATGTACATTTGCATTCAAGCATATTCAACCATTATTCAATCTTGCATTGTTGAAGCAAACTTTCTTTCCATTTTCTCTCTTGTGGAAGATATTTTTGTCTAGCAACTATTCCTGGGGGTGTTGGGGAGTAACCATTAACTCCCACATGGTATCAAAGCTTTGGTGTTGTAGATTTCTTCCTAGATTTGAGGGTTTGACGTTGGTTTGAAGATTTTTCTAGGTGCATTTTGAGGTTTTAAGGACCTCACAATTGAATCTAGGGCATCAAAGAAAGTCAAATTTTCCTTTCGTTTAGTCAAATTTGGATATGTTTTAACTGATCTATGAGGGTTTGAAAAAGTGTGAAGAGTAGCTGATCCAGGAGGTCACTGATTTTTCAGAGCACTTTGGGCCTAGATCAGCATCACCATCACATTCAGAAGGTTGATCAGATGAATTTTGACTATAAATTTTTCCATTTTCAGTAAAGTTGTTTTTGAGGAAAAAAAACTTTTCCTGGGTGGGTCGTACGACCTCCCAAGTTGACATAATTTTTGCAAAAAATATTTTTGCAGGTTTATGGAAAATTTGGGGCAATTTTTGTTTTATATCAAAAAATATTTGGTATATTTAATCTCAGCATAATGTTTTGGCATATTCGACACTCATCTTTGCGGTCAAATCGCGACATGCATCATCCTTGGTACCCTGTCAATGTACTTGGTTTGGTTGGATTGGCATATTCTTAGAAGATTTTTTCTACGTCAGGTACTTTTACTGTCTTGTCGAGCTAGTTGTACTCCATATGTTGCTTGTCCACTCAATGATACCAAAGTTATGAGCTTGGTGGTGGCCTAATATATATATATATATATATATATATATATATATATATATATATATATATTAACCCTACAACCTACTATCATATGAATGACTAGGAGCCTACACACAAGAGCTATAAATTTGCACCTAATTAGTTTGTATTTTCCCCCAAGTGGGCCCTCAAATAGGGCTTTTTTCATTTTTGCATATTATCTTTTACCCATGGTCTAGCATAATTTTTTAAACGAAATATTGTCGGAAAGCTGGAGATCTCAATTTTCGAGTGGTGCAAATGTTTTTCAAAAATTTTGCCTTTTGGTGCTAGTTATTGTTGTTTGAAGTCAAATCTTCATTTTTAGCTCCCAAGCTCGTAACTTTTTGCCACAATCTCTTATTTTTGTGATTCTTATGGCGTTGGAAAGGTGTTGAGGAGCTCCATACAACAATCCATGCACTTTTTCTAGTTTTTGTCCCTGATATATTGTGATTTCAAATTTTTCCCAATGGGTCTACTGAAGGATACTTGGATATTTTGGTAGTTGGGAGGGTGTTGTTTTGATCATTGAACTTCATTTCAATTGTATTGTATATGTTGATCTCAGGTTGTATCATTTGATAAGTGTGTTATCATTGTTGTAATCATGGGTTATTCAACTCATCCATCTATAATAGTCCTAACTAGGGATAATTATGAGTCATGGTAAAATGGCATCATAACACATTGTAAGTGGCTCAAAAAATTTCTACATATTTATGGACTCATTCCTGAACTAGAAACCACATATAGGAAATCAATTTGGGGTAATAAGAATGATCATATCATATGATTGATTGGTTCTAGTTTCAGTGCTGCAAGCATCTTCAGCGAGACCTATGATAAGATATTTTTCAAGGATCCTGTGCCGACACACAACTTGGACTAGAGTTTGGGATATTTTTGGAGATCCACATAAGCCTCCATTCTTAAATGATCCTACTTTAGATTGTCTCATTCCACTTGATGATGTTGACAACATACCCTATGATGATGACACCTTAGAGGAGTTTGAATATGATGTAGAACTTGAGTGTCTTGATGATCCAAAGGCTTCTCCTATAGCTCCTACTTCTCTAAATGAGATCACATCTTCATCTTATATTGATGAGTCATTGAGTACATCCAGTGATTCATTGCAACAGGTATCTGATAGTCTTCCTGATTGGGATTCCTATTTGATAGACATTGCTTCTTTGTTTGTGGAGTCTCATATTTTAGATTTGGAGGACCAATTTGAGGGTCTATCTCTCCTATTTTATGATAGTTATGGATAAACTATTGTAACTTCATGTTTTTCTTTGGAGCTTATTCAAGACAAGTTTCCACTTGTTCCTAGTTTGTCACAGTTTGTTGTACTTGGACATTTATCTGATTAGATTGTGGCATCATCATCATCCAACAACTTGGCAACACATGAGCAAACTTCAGAGACACAATCTTCTTACATATGGATTTATCTTCCTACCAATTCCTATCCAGAATGGGAAGCATTCATGAATTTTTGCTTGGTGTATCTTCTTCCCAAGGGGAGAAACATTGTTTGTAGGCATTGGATTATGTTTTTTCTTCAAAAATTAACCATATTTGTAGGTGATTACACATTGTGGGGGGGATATCTTGTCTCTCTTTTACCCTCTTATGGGGGGGTCATTGATTGTATATACATGATGGATGTAGTCCTTGAGGGGCATCATTGAGTCCTCCATACAACATGTTGTTCTTGTTTTGTTTTATTTTCTCTTTTGGAGAGGATTTTTGTCCCATTGGGTTTTCTCCTTTTCTCTACTTGTGAGAGATTTCATTTTCATTTTTAAATGGGTACCTAACATGGCCTAGTATCTGGGACCCATCCTCATCTACATCTTTGCATAATGTGCATAATAATCTTCTCCCTAAGTTGCACTTAAGGGGGGGTGTTGGTGTGAATAAATTTCTTGTACCTAGTTAATTCACTCACTAGGTAATTAGGGTACATATTCACATATTAAGCTTACTTAGGATAAAATATTCCTTCTAGAAGTCTTAGTTGGCTTTTCTAGAACTTATCTTATCTAGCTAGTAATGCTTGATTCCTAGGTAGTTAGTTTGTTAGTTGTCTCATGATAAGACACTTGTCATAATCTTTTCTAATCCTATCTCTCTACCTTTCCTTTATAAGCAAGGCATCTCATGTACATTTGCATTGAAGCATATTCAACCATTATTCAATCTTGCATTGTTGAAGCAATCTTTCTTACCATTTTCTCTCTTGTGGAAGATATTTTGGTCTAGCAACTGCTCTTGGTGGTGTTGGGGAGTCACCATTGACTCCCATAGTTTGCATTGTGAAATTGTGCTAAAATTCAGGACTTCTGCAAGGTATTTTGTGATTTGTGCAAATGCACTGAAATTTAGTGCTTTTACAAGTTGGTAAATCCATTTTTACAAGGTCAATGAAATTCACTGACCCTACATGTGGGTAATATATCACTAAGAGTAATCACAACAAAATTACTACATTAACACTTAAAATTTTGGCTACATATGCCAAGGCGGTGATAATCACCACTATTACATATTGGATGGGTCCTTTGTGCAACGGTAGTGAAAATCATCAACCTTGCATTTAAGTAATCATGTTGAAGTGTAAGGTCATGGTAATTATTCGCTACCGCATGTAACATTCTGAGTTTGATGTTAGGTTGATGAAAATTACTGCCACAACATTTGATAGTTTATGTTTACATGCAATGTTGACGAATTTTTTCGAGTATGCACTCAATGCTATGAATACAAAATTGATAAAGTAGAGAAAAACACCACACTTGTATGAGTTTAGGTTGGGAAGGATTCTAACATTGAGTCAAGGAAAAACCTTGATCACACATATAGATCAGCTAGTTTATGCAATGTGAGATTTTATACCCGTGATGCATAGAGGAAAAATGGAGGTTTTATGCAAACATTTGAACCATGAGGTGATGCTTGATAGTTTTTATTACAATAAAAATGGTAGTATGTGGAAATTAAAACCCTAAAGATAGCACATACTAAGAAATTAGGGTATAAAACCAGGGTTTTTTAAAACATTAAACACGATACATAGTAAACAAATTTAGACAATGCAAATATAGTTCACGAACCTTGGGAAAACAAAGTCATTTAATACACAAAATGGGAAACAAAACTAAATGCAAATCCCTAGACATCAAAACAAATCGTATGTATAACATGGAATAAAAGAAACAGGAAAAAGTGTAAAGAGAAAAACATACCCAAAAATGAGAAAAAAATGAGCAAACCCTAGCTCGAATCGTCGACAAATCCACTCAAAATATGTGCAAAAACAAACTCAAGAGCTTTTCGAATGCATAGAGGAAGAGGGATGATATCAAAATGAAATTAAAACAAAAGTAAAACAAATTTAAAGCAACCCAAACACAATTAAAACTTGCATTTAACACAACTCATGTGGACTTTGAGTTGTAGAGTCAAAAAAATTCAACACTCATGCAATAATAAGTTGATAGATGATATGCAGGGTCAATGAAATTCACTAACATTCCAACTTTATTTTTTCCATTAGGCGTGTAGGGGCACTGAAATTCAGCGCTTCTGCATGAGTGAGAAAATTTCTAACTCTGAAAATGAAATTTTGCAACTTTGACCAATTTGCAAATTTTGAAAACTGAAAGAAGTTAACGCTCAAAAAAGATGTTTTGAGGCTAGGGGACCATGCACAAGGGAAAGTACGATCTACCTCATTTTGTGTGCTTAGAGTACATAGGCTATGAAACAGACAAGTTTCGTAGGGGTTATCCCACGGATTGAGCACTGCTAAATTTGAGGATAACACATGGCATATGGTGCATCCTTGATCCCCAATTCCTAATCAAATCCATTGTTCTATATTTTGGATTCATGGTGTAGACATCCAAATTTGGACACTTAATTTATCCAAATTTATCATTTTTCATCTAAACATCCTCTTATCTGGGTTAATTAAGTAATATTACTATTATTTAATTAATATCTTTAATTCTGCCAAATCCCTAAGGTGTTTAATTAATAATTAAATACCTTTACTCTCCTCTTAATCCTTTTCATCAAAATGAATTAAATAAATATTATATTTATTTAATTCCTCGTTACGTCATTTTCATCTAACCCTAATCCATTTTCTAATCTCTTCATTAAGGATGTGCACATGCCTAATCCTTGATTAGGATGTGTCACATCCTCCAACTTTTGCAAGTTGGCTTTTAATCCTAATTAACCCCTAATTATCCTCTAATTATTGATTAGTCAAATCTAATTAGTAATCTTTGTCAATCCCTCCCCATCCCCAAGAAACTTTAATTCCTTTTATTCACCCTAGGCTCCTCTCTTCCCCATGTGAATTTTTAATTCACTTTTATTCCCTCCTAGAATCCCCTTTTCCCATGCATCTTCTAGAACCTTTGACTTTGTCACATCAAGTCACATGTGACAAATTCCCCACCTTTTGGGAACCTTGTCTTATCCACTAGATTCTTCCAATCATTGTGAATTTAAAATTCACTTTTATTCACCCAAGATTCTTCCCATCTCCCAATGTACTTGGAAGGTATTTGTCCTTCCTCCACCTCATGTACCTTTTGGCCACCTCATTTACACCTCACCTCCTCTTAGCCATCTCACAATCCACATGTCAAGATGTGAGGGCTTGTGAGTCCTCAACTCACCTTAGCCCTTCATCTTGGCCTTGTTGGATAAATCTCAACCATTGAATTCTCTAGAGAATTCAAGTTCCTCTATAAATACCCCTTTCTCTAAGGCATTTAAAAGACTTAGCCATTTTATAACTACATGCTGCCATTTTGTGTACTCATCTAACCTTCAATTACATTCACTTGCATTTACATCCAAGCACATAGTAAAATCCTCCATTTAGCCACATCAAGAGCCATCAAGGAGCATGCATATCAATCCAAATCAAGGGCCAACCAAGGATTTTCAGCTGCAAGAAGGAAGGTATAACCATTTATCTTCATTTGACATTTTCCTCTTTGTATTTTCAAATTCCTTAGGCTAATCATGAGGTGTTTCATTATGTTTTCCATTGCATTTTAATTGCTTAGAATAGGTTAAACATCTTGATATCACATTTCTGGCACACCCGGTTAAACATTTTAGGAACCTTGTCTTATCACATTTATGGCACGCCCGGTTTTCCATTGCATTTTAATTGCTTAGAATAGGTTAAACATCTTGATATCACATTTTTTTTTATTTTTTATTTTTTATTTTTTGTTACTTTTTTTATTTTTTTGATTTTTTGATTTTTTTGATTTTTTTGATTTTTTTGATTTTTTGATGGGGTTACCAAGTGGACTTAGGCATAGAACTTCTTCAAATGCATGATATTGACTGGTTCGTCAAGGGGATCTCCTTCAAGAGTAGCCAACCTGTATGCCCCAGATCCATATTTGGCGGCTATGATATAAGGCCCTAAACAGTTTGCCTCAAATTTTCCCTTTTTATCACGATCCAGTTGAGTGCGTTAGTTTTCTTTGAGGACAAGCTCACCAACCTGGAATTGTCTAGGACGGACCTTTTTATTGTAATAATGTTTGAGGCGATTTTGGTATGCTTGTAGGTGATCATAGGCTTTTATTCTTCGTTCATCCAATAATTCTAGCTATGCAAGCCGTGCAACTCGAGCATCTTCTTCGTTGATAAGATTCTTCAGAGAAATTCTCAATGATGGAAGTTCAACCTCAATTGGCAAGACGACTTCAGCACCATATACCAAAGAATAGGGGGTGGCGCCTGTCGGGGTGCGGATGGATTTTCGATATACCCAGAGGGCGGGATGAATATGAAGGTGCCAATCTCATCCGATGTTATTGACAACCTTTTTGAGGATACGGATAAGGGTCTTGTTGGTTGCTTCTACCTGACCATTACCCTGGGGGTAATATGGCATTGACCAACGGTGCTGGATATGGAAGGTGTCGCAAAAAATTTTCATGGCTTGGTTTTTAAAAGGTTTTCTGTTATCAGAAAGGATGGTGGACGGGATACCATATCTACAGAGAATATGGTAGAGGATGAATTTGGAAATCTGAGTACCGGTGATCTGTGAAAGGGGCATTGCTTCCACCCACTTGGTGAAGTACTCAGTTGCGGTAAGGATGAATTTATGGCCATCGGATGATGGTGGGTAGATCTTGCCAATCAAGTTGAAACCCCATTGAGAGAAGGGCCATGGTGCTAGGAGGGGCTGAAGATCTTGTGCTGGGGCATGAATTAAATCTGCATGTTGTTGGCATGGAAGGCATTTCTTCACAAATTCGCAAGCATCATGTTCCAATGTAGGCCAATAATATCTAGCTCGTAGGATCCTTTTGGCCAGAGCCATACCATTTGAGTGAGCTCCACAAATACCACCATGTAATTTCGTTAGTATCGTGCGGGCCTCGGTCTCATTCAGACATCTAAGGAGGATTTCATCATACCCGCGTCGATAGAGCGCATCACCAACAATGATGTATCAGGAAGAACGATGGATAAAGGATTTGTGTTGGTTGCGTGTAAGTTCTGGGGGTATGATATTATCATGGAGATAAGTGTATATGTCTTGATACCAAGGGGAGGCGAGACCTACAATATCACACACCATATCAGTCTCAGGAACATCATATGCGGGGATTAAAAGCTGTTCAACAAGAAACTCACATTTTGTTCGGTCTTTAGGCATGTCAATCAGGGAACCAATAGTGGCCATTGTGTCTACCGCTTTATTCTATATCCGAGGGATTTGGTCAAACTGTATGAAGGTGAAATATTTCTTGAAATCATCGACCATGCATTTATAGGGTAACAGTTTATCATCTTTCGTAAGGAATTCGTCATTAACTTGTCTAATGACTAGCAAAGAATCACCAAAGACTTTCAAATGAGTTATGTGCCACTGCTTTGCAATTCTGAGGCCGGTGAGGAGAGCTTCATACTCTGCCATATTGTTGGTAAATGGGAATGCTATCCTAAATGATTTTGGGATGTAGTCACCTTGAGGGGTGACTAATAGAATTCCCGCTCCAGATCCACTATGAGTGTATGAGCCATCAAAATATAGCGTCCAAGCTGGTGCTTCTGTAACTATGTAGATTTTTTCATCTGGAAATTCAGTGTCTAGTGGGTAGGCATCTACTAATGGTGCTTCAACCAATTGATCAATAATGACATCCTTTTATGGCTTTTCGCTCTACATACTCTATGTCAAATTCGCTTAGGAGCATGACCCATTTGGCCATGCAGCCAGTCAGGGTGGTTCTAGATAACAAATACTTCAGGGGATCAATTTTAGTGATTAATTTGACTAGATGGCTGAGCATGTAATGACAGAGTTTCTGTGTATTGAAGACTAGCGTAAGGCAAGCTTTTTCCATGGGGGAATAATTTAACTCATAGCCAACCAATGTTCGACTGATGTAGTATATTGCCCTCTCTTTGAATGATTCATCATGTTGTGCCAATAATTCCCCCAGTGCGACTGATGTAGCAGAGATGTAAAGTAGGAGGGGTTTTCCTGGAATAGGTAGCATCAAGATTAGCGGATGAGCTAAATATTCCTTAATTTTGTCGAAACCTATTTGACATCGCTGGGTCCATCAGAAGGTGAGTCTTTATTCAAAAGATACGTGAATGGCTGACATTTATCTGCTAGCTGGGCTATGAACCGACGGATGGACTGCATCTTACCCTAGAGACTTCTTAACTGCTTCAGATTGCGTGGAGGTGGCATGTCTAGAATAGCCTTTACCTTGGCGGGATCAACTTCAATACCCCTTTAGGAGACTATAAAACCCAACAATTTTCCTGATGTAACTCCAAAGACGCACTTTTTTGGATTCAGCTACAACTTGTACTGTTCTAACCATTCAAAGATCTACTTCCAGACAGTAGGATGTTCTGCTTGTGTTTTTGATTTTCCTAGCAAGTCATCAACATAATCCTCCATGATGATATGGATGAGGTCATGGAAGATGACCGTCATTTCTCTATGATATGTTGCCCCCGCATTTTTGAGACCAAAGAGCATAACATTGTAACAAAAAGTGCCCCAAGGTGTTGTGAAGGTGGTCTTATGTTGGTCTTCAGGTGCGATTCAAATCTGATTATAACCAGAGAAGCCATCCATAAGTGATAACATCTCGTGTCCTGCTGTGAGGTCGACCAACATGTCAATGTTAGGCAGAGGGAAGTCATCTTTTGGGCAAGCCTTGTTAAGGTCCCTGAAGTCTGTGCAGACCCGAATGTCTCCATTTGGTTTGGAAACTGGTACTATATTGGAGATCCACTCAGAGTAGTCAATTGGCCGAATAAAACCTGCCTCTAGTAACTTTTCCAATTCCTTTTTGACTAGCAATGCGACCTGCGGGTGCATCTTGCGGAGTTTTTGTTTGACAGGCTTGGCATCTGGGCGAACATCTAGATGATGAACTACTAAGGCAGGGTCTAAACCTGGCATGTCTGCATATGACCAAGCAAAGTTGATGATTCCTTCTCGGAGTAGCTGCATGATGACTGGATACTCCTGTTCTGAGAGTGACTTAGCCACATAGGTGATTTTAGGATTTTTGGTAGTACCCAGATTAATTTCTTGAGTCTCTTCGATTAGAATGGATGATCAGGCGGATAACTGAGTTCCTACGAGGGGAAGATGAACATCTCCATCGTCTAGCACCTCTTCGAGGTTTTCGCCATCGGATGCGTCCTTTATTTTTACTTTTTCAAGGTCAAGAAGCGCCTCAGGGAGGTTTTCACTAGATGACCATTTTTTACTTTTCTTATTCTTATTTTTGCGACTGGAGTGTTCATCCTCCCCCAATCCCATAAGGTTGACATATGTATCCGCGGACATATTGACAGATGTGGTATTACGTAGGTCCCAATCAATAAGCTCAAGGTGACAAAGAGATAGGCTAATGGTGCAGACAGATAGGCATTCAAACATGGATGATAAGTCGGTGTGATCGACGTCGTCGTACGCATGTATGATGGATTCCTCCTCAGGTATGTCTTCCAATGAGCCATTGTCCATGGCGATACTATTGGAAGTATTAGGTGATGTTGCAGGGCTTTTCTATTTTTTGTCATACCCAATGCCTATGTTTTTTGGTAACTTTGGTGTATCAATAGGTTGCAACCGCCCCTGTTCTTCCTTACCTAGGCCCCTGCCTTGGTAGTTATATTTTTCTACAAACTTAGCTGACCATGAATATGCTTCCTAAAAATATTCTTTTAGAGGAGGGTCCAACTAGGGTTCTTCTCGATAGACCCATTGGCTTATGTCCTCTCCTGGTGCATCTATCTTGACACTTGGGGATCTGAAAGTGGTGGTAGGGATGTTTTTACCACTGAAGGTAATAGTCTTGTCTTCCTTTTGTGTAGCATGTGAAGGTTGACCATACTCGTGTGGTGATGGTGGCATGGTTGCTACATTGAGAGCCGTATGCATTTCGTATTCACCACACCCTTTGTCAATGATCTGGACTTTGGTGACTGTAGGATCAGTGGTGGAGGATGGAGTGGTTATCGCGGTGGATGGTGGATTCACGGATGATGACTGGGATGCCCCCATTTCAACTCCGGGACAATAGTGTAAATGGGGGAACAACGCTTCTAAAGCACGACAATATTCAAATGGTTGGGGGTCAGCGTAGATGGTGACTTCTTGTCCATTGACGGGGAATTTTAGGCACTGATGGTATGTGGAGGGGACTGCTTGCATAGCATGGAGCCATGGGTGGCCCAGGAGGAGATTATATGGTAAGTCCAGAACAAGGACATGACAGGTAGTATACTGAAGCACAGGTCCCACTTGGATAGGAAGACTGATAATTCCCTCTGAATTTCTTTCTGCATTATCATAGGCTTTGATTGTGATGATCTGGTTACTTAAATCCGCTTGAGTATACCCCACCTGTTTTATGAATTTCAAAGTACACAAATTGAGGGCAGAGCCATTATCTACCAAGACCCTTTTTATTTTATGGCGAGCAACCACGACTTCGATATGTAAGGGGCGATTATGATTGACATCAATGTTTGGCATATCATTTTGGCTGAAGTGCAGGTGATGAGATAAAGCCAAGTGTCCCACCAAAGCTTGGAATTGCGTGGGGTCGATGTCATTTGGCACATGGGTTTCCTGCAGGGCTTTATTGAGGATTTCTTGATGTACCGGGGAAGACTTAAGCAAATCCAAAATGGATATATGAGCAGGGGTCTTTCTTAAGTGATCAAGGATGTTATACTGAGAGCTTACGGGATTTGATTGGGCGGGTGCAAAGGCTGCAGGGACAGTGATGCGGGCTCGTCGTGTAGTAACAGCACATTGAGGGTCTTTTGCTTTAACATGTATCATGGATACACGGGGTTCCACCTGCTCAATGTAATGAATAACACCTTCGTAATTAAAGGGCACATTCTTGTAGCTCACATTATTTGTGTTGTTTCCTTGGGGATTATTGCTAGATGTGCTTGGGCCTTGATTATGGTTTGGAAAGGCATTCTGGTATATCTGCAATTGAGCATTGGACGACGAAGGTTGACTGGGGTTAACCTTGATATCACCTCGATCAATGAGATCTTGGACATAGTTTTTCAGACCCTGACACTTGTTTAAAGAGTGTCCTTTGATTTTATGGAACTCACAATACTCATTTTCTTTAAACCATGTGGGCTTGGGTTTGGACTCGTCAAATGGTTTGGTGACAGGATATGTGATGGGGTAATTGATTTGTAACAACTTATTAAAAACAACACTCAAAGGTTCTCCTAATTGATTGTATTGACATTTTGTGTTCCCCTGATTGTTCTGGTTTGACTGTTGAGGAGGACGAGGTGTCCCCTATGGTACAGATATGGCGTTGGGTACATACGGTTGTTGTTTTTGGGATGTATTAGCCACTTGGACGTGTTTAGTGTCTGTCGCGCCATCATTCACTGTATTCTTGTTCTTGTTCCAGAATCGTGGTTTATCGGCAAACGACCTCTCTTTATCATGATTGTGAATTTTGATGTGTCCTTTGGCAATAAGGGCACGTTCAAGGATGGGTCCCTTTTCTACTATCTCCGCGAAGGTGGTGACACAATGCAACCTAAAATTATGGGCCATGTCAAGATGAGAGTTTTCCATGAAAAGAGTGACCATGTCTTTTTCCTTCAGAGGGGTCTTCATTCGGCTTGCTAATGCACGCCACTGTTGTAGGTAGCTAGTAAAGTTTTCCCCCTCACGTTGTTTTTCTTTGAGGAGATCTAAGGTGTTTGTATCCTTCTCCAAATTGAAAGAGAAGTAGGATACAAATTTTTCTGACAGGTTTGCGAAAGTTTTTATGGACCCTTTTTCGAGAGTCATGAACCAATCTAAGGCGTGGCTTGCCAGGCTTCGTGGGAACAAGCGTAAGAGATAGTTTTCATTGTACATAACTTCTTGACACTGGGAATAAAATTCCTGCAAGTGAGCCTTAGGGTCTTTGTTTCCCTTGTATTTGTCAAATTTTGGTATCTCGAAATGTTTAGGAAACGGGATCAATGAGATGGAGGGATCAAATGGATATGGGCATATGTCTTCAAATTTGAATGATTGTTTGGTAGCCTCGGCTTGAAGGTCCTTAAGTGCGGCCTTGATTTCCAACAAATCTGAGCTAGCTGGTGGCGGGTTGGGGGGATATTGATGATAGGATGATAAAGGATCCTGCTAAAAGGGCGTCAGATTGTTGAAATACGGATTTGGATGATTGGATGATGATATGGCTTGCTGGTAAGGCAGGGGATTTTGTTGATACGGGGGCTATTGTTGTGGGGTATAGTATGGATTTGTTTGATAAAAGTGTGGGATAGGTTGTTGAGGAGCTTGGATGGGATGTTGCGTATTGGTTTGTTGGCATTGAAGGTATTGTTGTGATTGTTGGGAGGTCACATAGGGCGGTTGTTGGTGAAATTGTTGCTGATTGTGATAGTATTAGTGTTGGGGGGGTTGTTGTTGTGATGTCAATTGTTGTATGGGTCATGATGGGATATTGTGTTGTGGTTGAGCCTGTGGACATAAAATGGATGCGAGAAAGGGGGATATGGTATGAGCAATAGGTCGAGATGGATTGCCTTGTGGTTGGTAGGGTGGTTGTTGTGAAGAGGCCAAAGTATTATGTATAGGTTGTTGCGGATGAGATGGCGGAGTTAGCGTAGAAGTGTTTTGTAAGGGGGGTTATTGGGTACCACCCGAAATGTTCAGCTGGTGTGTGCCTTGTGGAGGTAATTGAGGTGGAATGTTAGATTGGTGAATCTGTTGAGATGGTAGATTTGTGGTCCCAGGAGGTGGAAGCGATGTGGCAAAGGAGGTGCCCCCAACGTTGACTATAGGTTGGTTCGAAGGAGGGGGTGCTGTTAACGTTAATGGCGGCGGTTGTGGAATATTTTGTGGCATACCATAGGCAAAAGGATTATTGGGATCAGGCACTTGAGGACCTCCCATAACTGAGGTTGAAACATGTGGGGGATAGTTAACCTGATAGAGAACGGTATTGCCAAATTCAGGTTGATGCCAACCCTCAACTGGAGGAACATTGGAGAAGTATGAACCTTTTGGTGCATTTTGTGAACCTTGGAGTACGTTAGATGGGGCACCCTTATATTTGGACAAGTCAACATTCGAGGGGGGTTTGACACCCTTCTCAATTAGGTGGGCCAAAATTTCTTCCCCATGTTTTTCAAGCAGATGGTCAGTCATTTGCACATTGGCGGGATTACTAAAATGTTCCTCAAGTGTGAGTTCAGATTGATTAGCCATACTCTCTTCACCATGTGGCGAGTTATTCTAATTCTCGATGTTAGAGTGCGATGAAGTACCATTATGAGGATCGTGAGGGATGTTGGTACCCTTGTTAGGATCTGATTAGACGTTCATTATGTTGTTGGGATCTTGAGGGTTGTTTGATTAGGCATTCTGGGCTCGATGGTCAGCCATTTTCTTTGCCTGTGATCGGGTCTGAACGGGAATGTGCTATGAGTGGATGATAGAAATGCTTTTGACGAATGATTTGATTGTGATTAGATGAGATCTGATTTGGATGGGGTTTGGATTTGGATCAGACTTTGTTTGGATATATTGGATTGGATCAGATTTTGATGGGATCGGATTTGGATTTGGATTGGATTGGACTATTATGATCAATAGGATTGCCTTGGTTGAACGGATGTGATTTGGTTGATTGGATAATTCAATCGAATGATCGATTTTCATAGATTTGGATGATTGGATGGGTATGATTGGATGATAAAATATGTGAGAGAGACCTTGAGTTTAACCAAAGGAGGTTACCCTTAATGACTAAGAGCTTTAATTAATTAAAAGGATGATCACGGCACCGAATCCACCTTAAGGTAGGAATGGATTGATTGGGCTGAGGATGATAACTTACGACGCCGAATTCACCTCAAGATGGAAGCAAATTGATTTGGGTCGAAGTTAAAGACTAATAATCAAATTCAAGTGCTACGGTCAATTTGGGTAACCACTTTGTAATACAAGGTTATGGCGGTTTGGTTATGCAAATGGTAAAATTATGGCGTTCGTTAGGTGAGGGTATGGACTTTTGAATGGATTAAGGAAAAATCAAAATGAACGAGTGGATTGAAGATAATTGTGGAGAATGAATGGGGATTTAGAATGGCTAAACAAAAGTTTGGAATGATGAGATAGAGGTTTAAAATGGTCAAATGGAGGTTTTTGGAAGTTTAGAGTGACAAAACGAAGGCTTGGGATGATGAGATAATGGTTGGAAATGGTTAAATGATGGTTTAGAGGCTAAACGGATCCAAATGGGCCAATTTCAGGTGTCCAAGAGGGAAAATTCGCCCTTCTGCAGCAAACCAGGGGTGTAATCACCTCACTGCAGTAAATCAGGGGCGTAATCACCTCACTGCGGTAAATCAGGGGGCCTAATCGCCTCACTACGGTAAAAACAGGGGTGTAATCGCCCCACTGCGGTAAAAATAGGGGCGTAATCGCCTCACTGCGGTAAATCAGAGGCTCAGTTTGATGCAAATGACTATGGAAGGGACTTTACAATGACAATGATAATGCCAAATTGTCAAAATTTCACTGGTTTCTCACAAGAAAACACTCCCAAGCAAACACAACCCTATGATTAGTGTTAAGGGTATGGCCAAAGAGGTCTTAATCTAGGATGCACAAGGTGTCTAGGGAGTCCTCGATATACTCTCGGTACGTGAGGCACAACCGTGAACACCAGCCCATCACAAGCGTGAGTCGGGAACCCCAGCGAGATACTGAAGGGCTCGGACCAACTCTTCACGTCTATCTAGGTATCACCCTAGCTTCGATGCTCCGCCAATTACAACGTGACTGGATTGGGGTACAGCTTTCGCTCTCCCCCCTTTATATACCTTGCCGGTACGCATGGTTGGAATCGTCCCTTGGGGTGATGAAATCCCCAAGCAGGTCCCACTATAAATAAAGCACTAAACATCTCCAACTACTCCCCAGGCTCACACGAAGTGCAAGGGGAAAGTGAAAACAAACTAATACTCTCTTTGGGTAACACAAAAAGACAAGCACAGTAAGCAACGAATATTACTCCCTCTAATTAAACTATGTTCTTAGATTAATGCAAATAGTAAGGATAGTTTAAAAAGTTTGAGCAAATGGATAGCCCTGCAAGCAAATGTTAGATGTTTTATCCCACTTTCTCCATCAACTTCATAAGAATATGTTGCAAAAAAGTTAGCAAAAAATACATGTATCCTTGCAAGAACAATGTTAGGGAGAAAATAGTACAGAAAACCGAAACCAAGATAACAATTTTACCTTCCAAGGGGCCTAGTCGCCCTTCTGCAGCAAATCAGGGGTGTAATCGCCTCACTGTGGTAAATCAGGGGCGTAATCGCCTCACTACAGAAAATTAGGGGCGTAATCGCCTCACTGCGGTAAAATCAGGGGCGCAGTCGCCCCACTGCGAAAAAGTGTTAGCACAAATTTCAGCCCAAGGGGCGTAATCGCCTCACTATAGTAAATGTTAGCACAGAAAAATAATTTTCAGCCCAAGGGGCGTAATTGCCTCGCTACAAAAAAGTGTTAGCACAGAAAATAGTTTTTAGCCCAAGGGGGCGTAATCGCCTCACTGCAGTAAATGTTAGCATAGAAAATAGTTTTCAGCCCAGGGGGCATAATCGCCTCACTGCAGTAAATGTTAGCACAGAAAACAATTTTCAGCCCAAGGGGCGTAATCACCTCACTGCAGAAAAGTGTTAGCACTGAAAATAGTTTTCAGCCCAAGGGGGCATAATCGCCTCACTACAGAAAAGTATAAGCACAAAAAACAATTTTCAGCCCAGGGGGCGTAATCGCCTCACTGCAATAAATGTTAGCACAAAAAATAGTTTTTAGCCTAGGGGGCGTAATTGCCTCACTGCAGTAAATGTTAGCACATAAAATATTTTTTAGCCCAGGGGGTGTAATCGCCTCACTGCAGGAAAGTGTTAACATAGAAAATAGTTTTCAGCCAAAGGGGGCGTAATCGCCTCACTACAAAAAAGTGTTAACACAGAAAATAGTTTTCAGCCAAAGGGGGTGTAATCGCCTCACTGCGGTAAAAACAGGGGTGTAATCACCTCACTGCAGCAAATCAAGGGCGTAATCACCTCACTATAGTAAAAACAGGGGCGTAATCGCCCCACTTCGGTAAAAATAGGGGCATAATCGCCCCACTGCGACGTGTTCCTACAAAAATCTTAACAACAGCAAATGTGAAGTATAGGAACCCGTTTGTGGGTCCCACCGAGCATGCCAGAAATGTGATATCAAGATGTTTAACCTATTCTAAGCAATTAAAATACAATGGAAAACATAATGAAACACCTCATGATTAGCCTAAAAAATTTGAAAATACAAAAAGAAAAATGTCAAATGAAGATAAATGGTTATACTTTCCTTCTTGCAGCTGAAACTCCTTGGTTGGCCCTTGATTTGTATTGATATGTATGCTCCTTGATGGCTCTTGATGTAGCTAAATGGAGGATTTTACTATGTGCTTGGATGTAAATGCAAGTGAATGTAATTGAAGGTTAGATAAGTACACAAAATGGTAGCATGTAGTTATAAAATGGATGTGTTCTAAATTCCCTTGAGGAGGGGGTATTTATAAGAGAATTTGAATTCTCTAGAGAATTCAACGGTTGAGATTGATCCAACAAAATCAAGATGAAGGGCTATGGTGGGTTGAGAACTCACAAGCCCTCACATCTTGACATGTGGATGGTGAAGTGGCTAAGGGAGGTGAGGTGTAAATGAGGTGGCCAAAAGGTACATGAGATGGAGGAAGGACAAGTACCTTCCAAGTACCTTGGGGAGTGAGAAGATCTCCTCAAAAATGAATTTGTTGTCCCCAAGTGAGAGTGAAAGGGACATTTGAGAAATTTTGGAATTCCTCAAAAATCTCCATGGGAAAAGAAGAGGTGGTTGGAGAAATAAATGTGAATTAAAAATTCACATTCTTAGGAGAGTCTAAAGGATAAAAAAGGGTCTCCAAAAATGTGAGAATTGGTCACATGTGTATAAATGTGATACCAAAATGTTTGACCTATTCTAAACAATTAAAATGTAATAGAAAACATAATAAAACACCTCAAGATTAGCCTAAGGAATTTTAAAAGACAAAGAGAAAAATGTTAAATGAAGATAAATGGTTATACCTTCCTCCTTGTAGTTGAAACTTCTTGGTTGGCCCTTGATTTGGATTGATGTGTATGCTCCTTGATGGCTCTTGATGTGGCTAAATGGAGGATTTGACTATGTGCTTGGATGCAAATAAAAATGGATGAAATTGATGGCTAAATGAGTGCACAAAATGGTAGCATTTTAGTTGCAAATGGCTAAGTCTTGAAAATGCCCTTAAGGAGAGGGTATTTATAGAAGAATTTGAATTCTTTAAAGAATTCAATGGTTGAGATTCATCCAACAAGGTCAAGATGAAGGGCTATGGTGACTTGAGAACTCACAAGCCCTCACATCTTGACATGTGGATGGTGAAGTGGCTAAGAAGAGATGAGGTGTAAATGAGGTGGCCAAAAGGTACATGAGGTGGAGGAAGGACAGGTACCTTGCAAGTACATTGGGAGATGGGAAGAATCTTGGGTGAATAAAAGTGAATTAAAAATTCACAATGATTGGAAGAATCTGGTGGATAAGACAAAATTCCCAAAATGTGGGATTTTGTCACATGTGACTTGATGTGACAAGTCAAAGGTTCTAGAAGATGCATGGGAAAAGGGGATTTTTGGAGGAATAAAAAGGAATTAAAAATTCCTTGGGGGATTGAGAGAGTTGACCAAGGTACTGATTAAGATTAATTAATCAGTAATTAGAAGATAAATGAGGATTAGAAGCCAACTTGATATCACATTTTTTTTTATTTTTTATTTATTTTTAATTAATAATTAAATACCTTACCTCTTCTTAATCCTCTTTTCATCAAATGAATTAAATAAATATTACATTTATTTAATTCCTCACATGTCATTTTCATCTAATCCTAATCCATCTCCTAATCTTTTCATTAAGGATGTGCACATGCCTAATCCTTGATTAAGATGTCACATCCTCCAACTTTTGCAAGTTGCCTAATCCTCATTAACCCCTAATTATACTCTAATTATTGATTAGTCAAACCTAATTAGTACTTTGGTCAACTCTCACCCCCCAAGGAATTTTTAATTCTTTTTTATTCACCCTAGGCTCCTCTCTTCCCCATGTGAATTTTTAATTCATTTTTATTATTCCTAGAATCCTCTTTTCCCATGCATCTTCTAGAACCTTTGACTTGTCACATCAAGTCACATGTGACAAACTTCCACCTTTTGGGAATATTGTCTTATCCACTAGATTCTTCCAATCATTATGAATTTAAAATTCATTTTTATTCACCCAAGATTCTTCCCATCTCCTAATGTACTTGGAAGGTACTTGTCCTTCCTCCACCTCATGTACCTTTTGGCCACCTCATTTACACCTCACCTCCTCTTAGCCATCTCATAATCCACATGTCAAGATGTGAGGGCTTGTGAGTCCTCAACTCACCTTAGCCCTTCATCTTGGCCTTGTTGGATAAATCTCAACCATTGAATTCTTTAGAGAATTCAAATTCTTCTATAAATACCCCCTCCTTAAGGGCATTTTCAAGACTTAGCCATTTTGCGACTAAATGTTGTCATTTTGTGCACTCATTTAGCCATCAATTTCATCCATCTTCATTTGCATCCAAGCACATAATCAAATCCTTCATTTAGCCATATCAAGAGCCATCAATGAGCATACAAATCAATCCAAATCAAGGGCCAACCAAAGAGTTTCAGCTGCAAGGAGGAAGGTATAATCATTTATCTTCATTTAACATTTTTCTCTTTGTATTTTCAAATTCCTTAGGCTAATCATGAGGTGTTTCATTATATTTTTTATTGCATTTTAATTGCTTAGAATAGGTTAAACATCTTGATATCACATTTCTAGCACGCCCGGTGGGACCCACAAACGGTTCCTATTCTAAGCAATTAATATGGGGCATCCTTATCCGTAATCTTCATCTTCACCTCCATCATATTTCTTCCTAGTCATTTGTTTGATGACTAGGGCATCCTTCCCAATCTAACCATATCCTCCTGGGTTCTATATTTTAATATTCTTTGAAATGATGCTACTTCGTAACACCATCTCAAAGAGGGAAAAAATGTAGACATCTAAATTTGGACAATTAATTTATCCAAATTTATCACTTTTCATCTAAACATCCTTTTATCTGAGTTAATTAAGTAATATTACTATAATTTAATTAATATCCTTAATTCTGCCAAATCCCTAAGGTATTTAATTAATAATTAAATATTAAATACCTTACACTCCTTAATCCCCTTTTCATCAAATGAATTAAATAAATATTATATTTATTTAATTCCTCACATGTCATTTTCATCTAATCTTAATCCATCTCCTAATCTCTTTATTAAGGATGTGCACATGCCTAATCCTTGATTAGGATGTGTCACATCCTCCAACTTTTGCAAGTTGGCTTCTAATCTTCAATAACCCTTAATTATCCTCTAATTACTGATTAGTCAAATCTAATTAGTACCTTGGTCAATTCACCCTAGGCTCCTCTCTTCCCCGTGTGAATTTTTAATTCACTTTTATTCCTCCTAGAATCCCCTTTTCCCATGCATCTTCTAGAACCTTTGACTTGTCACATCAAGTCACATGTGACAAATTCCCACCTTTTGGGAACCTTGTCTTATCCACTAGATTCTTCCAATCATTGTGAATTTAAAATTCACTTTTATTCACCCAAGATTCTTCTCATCTCCTAATGTACTTGGAAGGTACTTGTCCTTCCTTCACCTCATGTACCTCTCTTCCACATCACCTACACCTCACCTCTTCTTAGCCATCTCACATTCCACATGTCAAGATGTGAGGGCTTGTGAGTCCTCAACTCACCTTAGCTCTTCATCTTGACCTTGTTGGATAAATCTCAACTATTGAATTCTCTAGAGAATTCAAGTTCCTTTATAAAAACCCCTTTCTCTAAGGCATTTAAAAGACTTAGCCATTTTATAACTACATGCTACCATTTTGTGTACTCATCTAACCTTTAATTACATCCACTTGCATTTATATCCAAGCACATAGTAAAATCCTCCATTTAGCCACATCAAGAGCCATCAAGGAGTATACATATCAATCCAAATCAAGGGCCAACCAAGGAGTTTCAGCTACAAGAATGAAGGTATAACCATTTATCTTCATTTGACATTTTCCTCTTTGTATTTTCAAATTTCTTAGGCTAATTATGAGGTGTTTCATTATGTTTTCCATTGCATTTTAATTGCTTAGAATAGGTTAAACATCTTGATATCACATTTCTGGCACGCCCGGTGGGACCCACAAATGGGTTCCTATACTTCACGTTTGCTATTATTGAGATTTTTATAGGAACACGTCGCAGTGGGGCTATTATGCCCCTGTTTTTACTGCAGTGAGGCGATTACGCCCCTATTTTTACCGTAGTGAGGCGATTATGCCCCTAATTTGCTGCAGTGAGGCGATTACGCCCTTGTTTTTACCACAATGAGGCGATTATGCCCCTCATTTACTGCAGTGAGGCGATTACGCCCCCTTGGCTGAAAATTATTTTCTGTGCTAACTTTACTGTAGTGAGGCGATTACACCCCCTTGGCTGAAAATTATTTTATGTGCTAACACTTTACTGCAGTGAGGCGACTACGCCCCCTTGGACTGAAAATTATTTTTTATGCTAACACTTTACTGCAGTGAGGCGATTATGCCCCCTTGGCTGAAAATTATTTTTTGTGCTAACTTTTCTGCAGTGAGGCGATTACGCCCCCTAGGCTGAAAATTGTTTTATGTGCTAACACTTTACTGCAGTGAGGCAACTATGCCCCCCTGGGCTGAAAATTATTTTCTATGCTAACTTTTCTGCGGTGAGGCGATTACGCCCCCTGGGCTGAAAACTATTTTCTGTGCTAACTTTTCTGTAGTGAGGCGATTACGCCCCCTGGGCTGAAAACTATTTTCTGTGCTAACTTTTCTGTAGTGAGGCAATTACACCCCCTGGGCTGAAAATTGTTTTTTGTGCTAACACTTTACTGCAGTGAGGCGATTACACCCCTTGGGCTGAAAATTAATTTCTGCGCTAACACTTTACTATAGTGAGGCGACTACGCCCCCTGGGCTGAAAATTATTTTCTGTGCTAAGTTTTCTGCAGTGAGGCGATTATGCCCCTTAGGCTGAAAATTATTTTTTGTGCTAACACTTTACTGCAGTGAGGCGACTACACCCCTTTGGGCTGAAAATTATTTTTTGTGCTAACACTTTACTGTAGTGAGGCGATTACGCCCCCTTAGGCTAAAAATTATTTTCTGTGCTAACACTTTTCTGCAGTGAGGTGATTATGCCCCTGTTTTTACCGCAGTAAGGCAATTACACCCCTGATTTGCTGCAGTGAGGCGATTACGCCCCTATTTTTACCGCAATGAGGCGATTACACCCCTGATTTGCTGCAGTGAGACGATTACGCCCTAATTTACCACAGTGAGGCGATTATGCCCCTGATTTGCTGCAGAAGGGCGACTGCGCCCCCTAGAAGGTAAAACTATTATCTTGGCTTCGGTTTTCTTTGCTATTTTCTCCCTAACATTGTTCTTGCAAGGATACATGTATTTTTTGCTAACCTTTTGCAGCATATTCTTGTGAAGTTGATGGAGGAAGCGGGATAAAACATCTAACATTTGTTTGCAGGGCTATCTATTTGCTCAAACTTTTTAAATTATCCTTGCTGTTTGCATTAATCTAAGAACATAGTTTAATTAGAGGGAGTAATATTCATTGCTTGTTGTGCTTGTCTTTTTGTGTTACCCAAAGGGAGCATTAGCTTGTTTTCGCTTTCCCCTTTCACTTCGTGTGAGCCTAGGGAGTAGTTGGAGATGGTTAGTGCTTTCTTTATAGCGGGCCCTGCTTGGGTATTTCATCACCACAAGGGATGATTCCAACCACGCGTACCGGCGGGGTATATAAAGGGGAGAGAGCGAAAGTTGTACCCCAATCCAGTCACGTCATAATTGGCGGAGCATCGAAGCTAGGGTGATACCTAGATAGATGTGAAGAGTTGGTATGAGCCCTTCA
>VDFB02105901.1:160812-211976 GCA_007258455.2 Sequoia sempervirens
CACTGTGGCATGCCCCTATCCCACCGTCCTTTGCCCCCTGCCAAAAATTCACATTTTTACTATATTTTTCAAAAAATTAATCCCAACCCATTTTCTAATTTCCCCCCGCCATCAAAACCCATGTGTTGAAATTTTCAAAATTGATTTTTTATTTTTACACCGAAACTTCTGGAGGCCATAACTTTTGACTCGGGTGTCCGTTTGAGTTGAAATTTGATAGGTGGTTGTGTTATGAGATAACAAGTGGATTCCCAACTGGTTTCTTTTAAATTCATTGGAACCCATTTTTCCACATTTTCGGGGCTTCAAACTTTCATCTTGACCCTCAAAATCCCAATTTAGTGTTTTTTCCAATATTTTGAAAAATTGTTTTCACTCAAGTCGAAATGCAGGGCTCGAATTTGGGATGTTAGTTGGCAATTAATCCTATCTCAATATTGGGTATTTTTGGGAAAAATTTTGGACTCCCAAAAGTATATCCATGAGGTTTCCTAAAATGGAAAAATTTGACAATTTTTGAAAATTTCCAAATCTGGAAAAATCTAATTGTCCCATTAAACCCCAAAACTTGGTGTAGAATCAATCCCATCATATCATCCTCCCAATTCATCTTTTTGGATAACTATCCCATCCCTGAGCTTTATGTGATTGTCCTCATCCTATCATCATCCTCCACTCATCCTATCATTATCATTTATCCATCATTTATCTTTGGCCTCTGGTCGAACTACGTTGCCCCTGCGTTTTCACGTAGACAAGGTCGATCACTTGATCCGCCCCTGGGGAACCTTTATCATCTATCATCGGTATTTCTTTTCCATCCTGTCATCCATCGAAGTCTCCATCATGGTCCGTCGTTAGCCTCTGGTCGAACTACGTTGCCCCTGCACTTTCACGTAGGCAAGGTCGATCACTTGATCTGCCCCCTGGGATCCTTTATCATCTATCATCATTCTTTCTTATTTTTCCATCATGTCATCCATCGAAGTCTCCATCATGGTCCATCGTCAGCCTCTTGTCGAACAACGTTGCCCCTACGCTTTCACATAGGCAAGGTCAGTCACTTGATCCGCCCCCGGGGCTCCTCTATCTTCTAGCGTCGGTCTTTCTGCTCTGTCCATCCACTCCTTTATCATCTATCATCAATCTTTGCTTTTGTCTCTCTAGTCCTTGTCATCCACCATTAGTCTTCATCATCCTCTTTCTACTTTTATCCATGGTCAGTCGTCGTGCCTTTTATTACTACGAGCTTCTGCGCTCACGCTATAGGCTAATCTTTGATCGACCCTGTCCCTAGGTCTTAGGGTGTGTCAGATCATGTCTTGTCTTCCTTGTGTCGTGTTAATGCTCAAGCCCTTATCTAGCTAGTTCTTAACAAACAAGATTCCACTTGTATCAACAAATCCAATCAGTTTTGAATATCCTACGTCATATCAATCTTTTAGCTTAGTATCCATCATCGGTCTCAACAGGATGCATCCTTCCTAACAGACCTCATCAATCCCATCTATCCCCTTGATCCTATGGCAAAGGATATTTGAAATTGATTGCGATCTTTTGATGCTTTTGGCTTTTATTTATCATTTGAGCTCCCTATCATCACTTGTCAAGGCCGCCATGATCCATCTATTATGGTGTGTTTTGATTGGTCCACATAGGGGCATATCTTGATCTTTTTTGATTGTGTCTTTTGGTTGTCCCACGTAGTACCCACCAAGATCCCCGAGGTCTTGTGTTACGCTGGGGCATCCTTTTGTGCTTTGGATATCTCAATGCCCGACCAAGGTCTTTGTGACTTTGGGGTGTTGGGATAGCCTTCTTGTTTGTTGTGTTTATTTCATGCATTAGACACTACATTTGGTTCCACATACCCTGGCACTTGGTGTCTTATGCTATAGCAAAAATCAGTGCTTCAAGATGGCAAATTGCATTAGGATTGCATTTCATTCTCCATTCTATAGTCTTGCATGTATCCCCCCATCCATTCATCCTTCATCCTTATCTCACATCTCTATCCAACCCCCTTCCATTCCATTTAGCCCGAATCATCTAATCATATCCTTGGTCTTGTTCTCAGTCTTGTTACAAGCCTAGATCCAATCATCATCATCATCATCATCATCCCCTTTTATTCTTCCATATCCCTTCAGTGTTGTTTGGGATGTATCCTTCCCTCGTCAACAACACTTTCATCATCATCATCGGGAGGTACTCTTCCCTATTCTTTAGTGGTGTTTTGGGATGTATCATTCCCTCATCAATACCACTCATTGGGATGTATCCTTCCCTATCCTCATTGACAACACTCCATCCATCCTCAACCCCTTTTGGCTTGTACCTTGACTGGGGCAACATCATCTTCATCTCTGCATCCGTTTTTGTTTCCCAACCTCCTGTCGCCTTTTCATCCTTTCATATCCATCCCTTTACATCCTCTTCCTCATCTGCCATTTCTTCATCTCATCCATTTCGAGAGCACATTCGTGTTCTCTTGAACCCACATGTCCTCTCGAGGGGGCATCCTCAATCCCTACTTTTCATCTTCACCCCCATCATCTTTCTTCCTAGTCATCCATTTGATGACTGGGGCATCTTTTCCAATCTAACCATCTTCTTTTGGGTTCCATGTTTTAATATTCTTTGAAATGGTGCTACTTCATAACACCATCTCAAAGAGGGGCAAAATGTAGACATCCAAATTTGGACACTTAATTTATCCAAATTTATCATTTTTCATCTAAACATCCTCTTATCTAGGTTAATTAAGTAATATTATTATTATTTAATTAATATCTTTAATTCTGCCAAATCCCTAAGGTATTTAATTAATAATTAAATACCTTACTCTCTTAATCCTCTTTTCATCAAATGAATTAAATAAATATTACATTTATTTAATTCCTCACATGTCATTTTCATCTAATCCTAATCCATCTCCTAATCTCTTCATTAAGGATGTGCACATGCCTAATCCTTGATTAGGATGTGTCACATCCTCCAACTTTTGCAAGTTGGCTTCTAATCCTCATTAACCCCTAATTATCCTCTAATTACTGATTAGTCAAACCTAATTAGTACCTTGGTCAACTCTCCCCATCCCCAAGGAATTTTTAATTCCTTTTTATTCACCTAGGCTCCTCTCTTCCCCATGTGAATTTTTAATTCACTTTTATTCCTCTTAGAATCCCCTTTTCCCATGCATCTTCTAGAACCTTTGACTTGTCACATCAAGTCACATGTGACAAATTCCCACCTTTTGGGAACCTTGTCTTATCCACTAGATTCTTCCAATCATTGTGAATTTAAAATTCACTTTTATTCACCCAAGATTCTTCCCATCTCCCAATGTACTTGGAAGGTATTTGTCCTTCCTCCACCTCATGTACTTTTTGGCCACCTCATTTACACCTCACCTCCTCTTAGCCATCTCACATTCCACATGTCAAGATGTGAGGGCTTGTGAGTCTTCAACTCACCTTAGCCCTTCATCTTGACCTTGTTGGATAAATCTCAACCATTGAATTCTCTAGAGAATTCAAGTTCCTCTATAAATACCCCTTTCTCTAAGGCATTTAAAAGACTTAGCCATTTTATAACTACATGCTGCCATTTTGTGTACTCATCTAACCTTCAATTACATTCACTTGCATTTACATCCAAGCACATATTAAAATCCTCCATTTAGCCACATCAAGAGCCATCAAGGATCATACATATCAATCCAAATCAAGGGCCAACCAAGGAGTTTCAGCTGCAAGAAGGAAGGTATAACCATTTATCTTCATTTGACATTTTCCTCTTTGTATTTTCAAATTCCTTAGGCTAATCATGAGGTGTTTCATTATGTTTTCCATTGCATTTTAATTGCTTAGAATAGGTTAAACATCTTGATATCACACATGGTTTTAATATTCACTTTACCTACATACCTTATGGAATGAGTTATGAAGTATCCCCAACTCCCAACCCTTTACATTTTTCACTATGTTATTTTATTGATTTTGTGATTTCAGGCCTACCTTTACATGCATTCCTTGTGGGATGAATTCCATAATATTCCCAATCTCTAACTCCTAATAATTTCCTTCACATATCTTTTTGTAGTTGATGATGCAAAGAGGATTTGATTTTCTTACTTTAGGTAAGAAGTATGATATAATTTTAATTCCCTATCCCCAACAAGTGTTATAAATTCTAAGGTATCCTCATCCTTGATTCACCACATGCCTAAAACCCCAAAATATTATATTTTGTGCTATTCACTCACACCAACCTCCCTAAACAACCCATCACCATTGATGACCAAATTTGATGTTGTAACTACTCTAAGGATATTTTTCCACCTAGAAAAAATTGTTCATCCCAAGGGCATTGATTCACATGCAACTTGAAATGATGGATGAGGACAACCATTCTACAATTAATGTGGTGGTTGTGTTTCTAATGTATTATTTCCACACAAAATTCAAGCCACCATTTTAATGGATTTCATGGGATCTTAGCCTATTCCACATGTGACATTAATGATATCAATCTCTTGGTCAATTTCCTATGAGGATTCAAGTGACCGAAAAAAGTGTTATAAGCATGAGTTCATTTGACATATCAAATTTCAATCATTTTCTCTCCATGCAACTATTGTTGAGCAAGATCTAGGGTTTTAATCTTTACATATCTAGTCACCATTAGAGAAACCCACTTTGCAAATTCTGAAGAGGTATTTATTGTGTAGCAGATAATTGTAATGAAATATAGTTGACCAATTTTAGATTTTAAAGGAAACTTCCAAGGAATGAAGTGTGCTTGTTTCTTCTTAGCTTAGGGTTTTCTCTCACCATATTTGTTGGTGTGAAGGTAATATTGCTTTGACAAGTGTCACGGTACTTGAATGCAAATATTATTTGTAATGGAATTTTAGGTATTACGTATGGATTTCTAGAAGTTTGGAGAGGGATTATTAAACATCCTTAGTTGTTGATATCATTACTCTTTTTTGTCATTTATATGTGTTATGTCTTTTATTTGATTAAAACTATGTAACATAATATAAGGCACCAATCTTGAAAGTGTTTAACCCTCCATGCACATTAAAATGCACAAAATCATTCACCAATAGTTTAAGAGTAAGAAATATTTGGTATACATTTCATGGTTCAAAATTTTAACCAAGGAAACATCTCCAATGATCCTTGAATGATTCCTTCCTTAAGAGAATCATGTTATGCACACCCACATCTTGCAATGTTGCAATGATATCTTGATCAGTTTAATAGATGTTATAGTAGTAGGTTAGTCCTTAGCCCTGTAACATCTCTTAAGGTCATGTGTATAGTGGATACTACTAAAATTTTATCTATTTACATACCTTTAGTTGTGATTAAATCTTGTTCAGTTGTACCTCTATGAACACCCTCCTAGGTCTAGCTAAGTCTTAAGTGAAGGATAAACTATTCGCTCTCAATATATGGTCTATAAGCATTCATTGTTTTTTAATGAGCTATTATATCCACCTTCAAGAATGATATATCATAGCCTTGAAGTATATTTATCCTTCTATAAGTTTGAGCAACAATTTTAGGACTTGAAAAATCCATAATGCTAAATTCTAGATACTCAAACCTTTTATATTTTGATCCTCTACCTAACATCCAAACCCAATCCATGACCAAGACAAATCCAATCCACCTACCAATCCAATGTCCAAAGCTCCTAGTTATCCAAACACACCAACACAAAGAAAACTTACCAAATCTAGCCAATTATCCCAACACATATCCACAAACATCCATAAGTTTCATCATTCATCTTGTTAAATTCAAACCGTGTTCGATCTCAAATCATGACATTCAAGTTGTATCATTTTCAATCCTTATGTTGTTCTTGAGATATATTGATTCCACATCAATAAAAATATTATTATTAGATCAATCAATCATTAGTTGTCATCTTGATTAGGGGTAAAATATTATTTTTCTTTTTCATCATTTTTGCATGTTTGCTTGTTTTATTGCTTGTATATGTTTCTTTTGAAGCTTGCATTTGTGAAGTTGATCTCTAAGGCATATTATGACCAACATCATCATGGTGCATCAGGTCATATGCCTACTTGGATGTTAGTCCCTTTCACATAGGACATATCATAACCCTGTCCCTTATACCTTAGTGAAAAATTCCAAGTGCTCTAGAAAATATCAGTTGCTCACCATATTTCAACATCTAACTACATCTACTTTCAAGCACACTTTTCATAAAATGTATTATTATCATCCTTTCTATCATTATACTTATCATCCTACCATTTTCATTATTTACTATCATTTCTTCATTTCCTTGCATCACAATCTTCATGCATCTAACTATCTCCCCACTTCCATCTATCTATTCAAATCCATTCCCTCTATTTCATATTCCTTTGGATCTAGTTCTCCTTTCAAGAAATGTCACCCAAGTCATGTCAACCCACTTTCCCATCAAGGGGGCATCCCTAACCCACTTTCTAACACCATTTCTTCCAAATAATAGGGCATCCTACAACTAGTTCTAACCTACCAAATGTTTATGCTAATCTCCTTTGAGACAATATTGTTTCTTATAGTCATAATATTATCTTTAAGATGAGCAAAATATAGACACCTAAAATTCATTCTTGCATTTTTTTGTTATTAAACCAAGTCTATCCCACATATTTTCTTTCAACATTAATTAAATAAATCTTTTTTGACATCAATTAGATAAATTAGATTTATTTATATAATAAATTTAACCAATTCTTTCTTCTCATGTTCTCACCTTAATTGAATAAATCACATTTATTTAATTAAATCAATCATTCCTTCACATTCTCTCATAAATTAAATAAATAGATAATATTTACTTAATTTTCTTGAAATCCCCTTTATCATTGGTTGAAAAAAGAAAATAAGGTTCAATCAACAAATTAATCATTTACACATTCCTTTGCTTCATTTAAAATAAATAAAATATATCTTGCACATGGCTCTAGGTGCATAAGGTTCCAAAAATCCCTTCTTTCAATCCACAACCTCCATCAAAATTAAGAAAATATCCACCATTCAAATCTTAACAATATTTGTCCTAATCAAGTGCATTAATCACTAAATGTTAATTGTAAGCCTCTCATTCTCCTTTGCAGATATGGAACAACTCCATCCCTCCATTGCACAAAGTTAAATTTCATTCATCCATAAATCTTATCCAAAATCTATAAATATTCCCTTTTATAAACCATTTTCAAGAATAAGGATTGGATGCAATGCAAGGTTATGTTGTTTGATTGAGAAACCACATTTATTCTCAACCACTATCAACTATATTGAGCACATCATGCTTGGTCAATGAGGTTTGTTTGATGAGAATATTGTTCCCATTGAACACTCAAAATACTAAGAGGGGGGGTGAATCAGTATTCTATTAACCCATTCAAACATTAGGCATCCAATTACCAAAGCATATTCAACTATTATAAGGAAAGAAAGCATGAAACATCCACAACATCACATAACACATGAACACCAAGATTTTTACATGGAAAACCCAAAATGGGAAAAACCACGGTGAGGGTTAGCTCACAAAATATTATAACTGGTTATAGTATATTACACAAATGCTCACTGTAGGTGGACTCACTGCCCACAAAGAAAAAGATAGAATAAAGAAAGTGGCACACTATCTATTTTGAACTGTTACAAATGCATCTACAATATGCATGAATACAGTTCTAATGAAGCACAATAATAATCTTTGCACTGATTTGGATCAAATCTTTGCTATGCTCTATATTTGCACACTTTACAACTCAATTCGTACTACTTTGCTCAAATTCACATCACCACAATACATCTCACATCTCTCTCTCATCACTTGTCACAAAACACCAAAAAAAATCTAGCATATATATCAACATCAAGTGTAACATCAATTAGGTCGGCCTAATTGGATGTAACACACAAAATTCAACTTGTCAGGCCCAAAAAAAATTATCCATACTTCACGCCACAATTCAAAATTTAAAACTCCTTAAGAAAGGTCAACATGGACCTAAAATAGATCTTGCATAAAGGCTCAACACATATTAACCCTTCACATACTCATCAAATGTGTTAGGTCGGCTCCAAATAAGACCTACATATAAAGACCTTCATTTGTGTATCCACATCTTGACACGTGGACCTCAAAACATGATACCAATTGGAATTCAAGCTCAACTAGCATCTAGAAACTTATCTTCAACACTACAACATCAAAGACTCATCCGTAGAGGAGTGCAGAATCTCCCACACAAACACACTATACAAGAATGACAATGAAATGCCAGATTGGACTATATCATTCATATCTCTCATAATACTTGGAAAAACCAAATGAAATCTTGGATTTAGATTCTTCTAACAACCAAAAAAAATTAGGTTAGAATCATAGAGAAAAATATTCTTATGTGGAGTGGTGTAGACCCAAAAATTGATACACTGTTACACTAAACTAGCAATTTTGATAGTTAGTCAGATTTCCACACAACTTAATTTTCCAAACCAAAGCAACTTACAAAAGTGTCTTCCATAACATCTCAAAACATGTTAGGATTAATCAAAATGATCAACAACAATGTTGACATCAATGACAACACTGTAATACACCATTAAGAACTTTCTCCATGCTCATGTTGTTAAAATAGCATCATCAATGACAATCTCCTCAAACTTCCAACAATCTCCCCCTTTTTCATTGATTCCAACACACCAAAAATCTCCAAAAATATTCTCCAATACTCTCCCCCTTTGACATCAAGGGTAAAGGGTGCCTATACAAAACTACTTTTACTCTTACCGAAACTCCACCTGAGAAATATAAGCATATGTATAAACTAAATAGACTCCCCTTGAGTCATATACCAAAGAAAAAGCTCAAAATGATATTGAAATGCAACTCTATATGTCTGCATATGTACAAGTATTTTGAACAAAATGCATAAAAAGATAGAAAATGAGTCAACTGGAGGTGGTTGACACCTATAATTTCTTCAACTGGTCCTCCCAAGCTTGCCTTCCTTGTTCCCATTCATGCTTGGCCTCTACAAGCAATATGTTCTACATTTCCAACTCCAATAGAAGTTCTTCTCCTTCTTTTGGTGTAGCAGGTACTAGAATCATCTTCTTTGCCTTGTCACAACTGAGAAGAGCTCGAGAAACAATTGTAAGTTTGGGATTGACCAGATCCCTTACCTCTCCAAACTGCAAAATGGTGTGTTTTTTTTGTTCCTGTAGCTAGAAGAACTTCTTGTGAAGATCCTCTATGATATTCCTTGTTACACAAGTGAGGTCAAATTTTGGGTCATATGCATTGGAGGTTGCATTGATCTGAGACTCAATAGAGTCCATTTTCTTCCTTATACTTAGTATGGCTCCAGGCCACTTCATTCCATACTGCAATAATGCCTTAGCCTCACCCACACATGCTTCTACATCTTTTAAAAAATTTCAAAATTTCTTATGTGCAATGGCACATTTTTTTGTGATCTCCAACATCCTTTTGTCAATTAACCTCTTCTTGACCTCTTTCTCTACCTCTACCTTTGATCCAGATGCATATGTTTTGAAGGAATCAATCAATAATTTGATATTATCCATACCAGAGAGTGATGTGTCTACATTTGATCCAAGTATGATCTCATGTAATTTTTTAACTTCCTCATCCATTTGTTCTCTACTCCTTTGATGTGAATCAATTATCTCTTTTTTGGCAGATGTATGGAACGAGTCTCCTAGTTGAAGCTTGTGGGTAGGAGAGACCTTGTCCAAGTCCACGTTTCCTGATTCATTGGCAATTGCAACAATTGTGAGGACACAACTAGCTAGAAACTAGGTTTTACACTTAATAGATTTCTTAGAGAATCTTCAAAGGAGCTGGAAGATTCACTAGGATTCTTTGTAACTTCTACATCCTTTCCCTTATCATCTATTGTACCAAAGTCGATTGATTTTTCTTTCTCTACATCTCTGGATGCATCATTTTCCTTGGCTTCTTCTTTTTCCTCATCAACTTTCTCTTCTTCATGCTCTACATCATCAGTTTTATCATCAACCTTGTATGTCTTTTGTATCGGAGGAGTGATGGAATTTTCCTTCACAATGTCTTCTCTGATCATTGCCTCTTCTTTATTCTCTTTTGTCATATCCTCTATTTCGGGAGGGGTTTTATCCTATGCAACTTCATCATTAATATTCTGCTCATGTTGAGCATCATCTGCATGTACTTCTTCTGCATTGAGTTCCAGAGTACTAGAATCAACATTCACTTCTTCTTCAATTACCGAAGTCAGTCCTAAATTTTCATAATCTCCTCAGCTTTGTCATTGATTTCTTTTTGGACTCTCTAGATCACTTTGGTCTTTTCCCATAAGGACTCTAATTCTTTGCTCGGTTCTCATCTCCTTGTCATATACAGTGACCAATTTGGTTTTGTCATCTTTTGAAAGTGGAGCACCAACTCTTTCAAAGGCTTCATCTTTCAGCCTTTCATGCTCATGTATAGCCTCTTGTCTCATTTTCAACAAAGCATTTCATAAATCATCATCAAGAATATCCTTATTGATATTTTGCGTCGCAACTTCAAGTACAACTATGTACTTGACAATTTCCTCAAGAATGGTGGCTTTGTCCACCTCATCTAAATATTTATACAAAGAAGATGTCTGTATTAAAATTTCATTCTATATAATGCTATTGAAAAGTGCCTCAAGTTTCATTGGGGAGTGATGCCTTATCGGATCAGATTGTTTCTTTTCCTTGCTTTTTCCTAGAGTCTTCTGTTAGGGTTAGAGATGGCAGATATCTAACAATTAAATGCATATTTTAATTAATAAATAGAGAAACTAAAACACACACAGAATAAATCATAACACAGATAATTTAACGTGGTTCACCCAATCCGGGCTACATCCACCAAACCGCAGCCATCCAATACTTTTATTATCCAGTGTAAAACCTATTACAATCTTGTAATAATCGTTTCATCATAAAATACCCATCCAAACCCCTTTTTAACAAGTTTAGAAGCTTCCAATTTTGGGTTCTACAAAAATTTTTCTTTTTTCATTGATTTTTCCCTTTTTCGGTGATCACGCGAAAAAGTAGGAAGAAATTTTTTCTCGGGGGCTACCGCCCCCAAACCCCCGCCCGGGGCCTAGCCCAACCCCAGACCCCGGCAAGGACAAGGGCCTGGGATGTATAGTATACCATGGGCTATACAATATAGCATGATCAGTCGCCACATACCAACATCTTCTTTGCTTCAACAATCTTTTTCTTCTCTGATGAAGCCTTCTTGGCATGCTCCTTCTCCCTAATATGAATTTTAAATGCTTGTTTCTCCTTTTCTATTTCCTCTTCACTTTCAGTGTCTATTATGTCAACCCTTCTCCTTTTTGCACTAGCTTCACCTTGTGAAGCATCACTCTTTCTTTTCTAGACCAATTGTGGTCCTTCTTCTTCCAGTTCTTCCTCTTCATCAACAACATTTACTCCAATATATTTCTCTCTTGTGGCATTTTGTTTCAATCTTCATTTGGTTGGGGCAATAGGAGGTACAATAGTAGTGGTTTTCTTCTTCTCTTCCCTGGTGGCATGCACAACTAGAGGGGATTTCTCCCTTATCGGAGGACTAGCAGTAGGTTTTCTTTTCTCTCTAGCAGATGGTAAAGCCCCAAAGTACTTTTGTATAGAGGCAGGTGTGGTAGCTTCTCTACCTTATCTTCTTGAACTCTCAGATGCTTCTCTTGTAGTCATATCTACTCTTTCTCTTTCTCTAGCATACCTCACCTTTCCTTTGAAATGCAACGTTCTTATGCATATATATGTCAACCATAGAATCAACATTTTTCCTGATCTGTGGTTCTTTTTGTTTCATGTGAACTTCCATGGATTTCTCTTCAAAAGTCACATACCTAGGATTTGTCTCATCCTTTAGACTCTTCAATAAAATATCTAAATAGCCATTTTGATCTGCTTATGTCACTTCATAACCTAATTCAGGAACCCAAAATGATCGTGGTTACATTGCCTCCATAATGCAATGATTTGTGGAAACTAGGAAAGTGATGTCATTATTGTATTTTTCCACAATAGACTTAGGAATCCTCTGTATTTCATGCATTTTTCTCTGAAATATTGCAAAGAAATCAGTAAGTGCATCATCCTATAAATTGGTGTCTCTAAGGCTCCTCATGTAGTTTTCAATTTGTTGTGCAATGGGCCTTCCACTTACCTAGTTAGCCTTTCCAATTACCGAAACCTCTTTCAAAAAGTAGAATAGTAAGCACATTACCAAGGTGCCATATTTAAACACATTTCTTCTTCTTGATCTCCTTTAGATTTTCCATCAATTGTTACCTATGAAACTCATAGAGGTCACATTCTATGTCATTCTCAACCATATCAATTGCCACATTGATTGTGATGGCAGAAACTGAGTTATCTCAGTTGGTGTAGTAAATTTTATAGCCAATGACAATAACAACATATTTAATTGAAGAGTTTCTGAGAGGATTTATAGCAAGGGATCTTTGATCAAATGTTGCACTTTTTTTTCTCCATTACATCTTTTTTTTTAATAGATCTTAAAACTGGAACCAGTCTAGTGGAGCATAAACCGGTGACCTCTCTTATCACCACCTTAGTGATCATGTGTGGCATATCAGTCCAAATGAACTGATCATGAATTCTGCTCAAGGCCATTCTAATCCACTTGTTATCATAGAAGAAGTTTGGGAACCACTGCCATACATCTACTTTCTTCTCGGTTGGAGCTTTGTATTCTTGCTTAAGGGAAAATCCCCATCAACTAATTCATTTTCCCATACATCTCTTAACTTTCTAGAAGAATGCTCATCCATATTTCCATGAATGTATGCCCTAATTTCCTATTGGTAAGACCCCATATGGAATGTGCGAGCACTGGTACATTTTGACCCATTTTTCGACAATCGTTCGTCAAAATTTCGACGGTCATTCATCGCTATTATTCTGTCGAAATTTCGACAACATTGAAATGTCAAAATTCTGACCCAGCATCGGATGTTGGGCTGCAATTTTGACATTTCAAATGTCGTCGAAATTCTGACAGAATATTAGCGACGAATGGCTGTCGAAATTTTGACGAACAACCGTCGAAAAATGGGTGAAAATGTACCAGTGGAGAAAGCGCCTAGAGGGGTCATCTTCTATGGCTTTTGTAGGGTATCTCTTAAATTTAGGTTGGGGTTTCTTTGAAACTTCTACAACCTTAGGTGTAGCCATTGTAATATGAATTCAAACTACTTTTAAACAAGAATTTATGCAAACTAGGGCACACAAGATTCACTAAATACCTTTTTGCTTTATTCGTTGAATTAGGGTTTTGATGCATTCAACCTTGAATACCTTGAATTCTTCACGTTGCTCTACTCTCCTTTGAATTCCTTTGATGAAATGAATTTTCCTTAGCAAATTTTCTTATAACCCTTTGAACTACCAAAATTTTGTAATAAATGCTTCAATTCATAAAGTTGGAAACCCTAAAACTATATGTGCCCTCAACTTTTGAAGCTCTGTAATCTTTTGCAATACCATATTTTCTTCCGCAATTTTCACCAATAGATCAAACATGTTGGTATTCATCTCATATCTTTGTGTTGTAGCCTCAACACCTCTTTTCTAGCAGGGGATAAAAGATATTCATTAATGCTCCCCCTAAACCATAGCTCTTGGCTTAGTTTTCAGAGGAAACATCTACACCAAAGGGTGGTACAAATTATCCCTTGTCATCTGTCTCTTCCCTCTTTCTCCAAATCTTTTCCATTTCCTTCTTTACTTCAACTGGATCAACCTTTTTGACTGGCTCATTCCTCTTTACCAGATTATCCTTCCTTTTGTTTCCTGCTTCTACAAAACTTAGCAATATGTCTAGGTCTATTGCAATTGTGACATACAACATTTTTTTGAACATTATTCCTTCCATTCATCCTATATTTGCATTGATTAGCCTTGTGTCCAAATCCATAGCATGTATAACAGTAGTCATTGAAAGGTTGAATCATTCTACCATTGTTATATGCATTCATTATTTGACTTCTACATTCATTTGCTCTATCTCCAAATCTTTTGCATGTAAAACATTGACCAGTAAAGGATGGAACATTCTAATTCATTATGCTTCTACATTCCATTGCTCTATGTCCAAATTTATTGCAAGAGTAACAAAAACTATTGAAAGATGAGTACCTTTGAGCATTTGGCTATCTAACCAAAGGTCTTCTAGCATTATTTCTTTGATTTCAAATCTTGTCATTATTCTTCTTGTCTTCAATCTTCTATGGTGCATTGATCTTCTTTTATGCATTAGGTTTCTAATCTACTTTTGAGCTTTCACCTTTTTCAAGTCCTAAACCATCTTTGTTTTTGGATGCTTTCTGACTTCCAATCAACTCATCAAGCATTGTAAAACTTGTCTTGAATTTATCTTCATTACTTCTTGCCTTCTCCAGATATGATCTCAGATTTACCACTTCTTGTTCAAGCCTCGTGCATTCATCGGATTTTTTTTTCACCATTGCATTTAGACATTCCTCATCTCTTTTCTTTTCTTCAACTTGCATTTTTAGTCCAATGATGTTTTCATTCGCTTGCTTCAACTATTTACTCAATTCCTTATTCCTTTCTCTGAACTTCTAGATTTTCTCTCTCAATTTTCTAATGCATTCATTTTCTTCTTTAACATTATCCTTCAGATCTTTTTTTCACCTTCAATTTTTCAAGATCTTTAAGAGCAACTTTGAGTTCTCCATCTTTGTCAAGCATGCAATCTTCTTCTATAAATCCAACAACAAGCATCTCTTCTGAAGGAATAGGAAACCTTTTATCAACCATGTGTTCAATCTCCAAGACCTTCCCAAAGCGATTAAGCTCCTTTCAGGGATCCAAGCTTTGATACTAATTGTTGAACACTCAAAATACTGAGAGGGGGGGTAAATCAGTATTCTATTAAACCATTCAAACATTATCCATCCAATTACCAAAGAATATTCAACTATTATAAGTAAAGAAATCATGAAACATCCACAACATCACATAACACATGAACACCAAGATTTTTACGTGGAAAACCCAAAATGGGAAAAACCACAATGACGGTTAGCTCACAATATATTATAACCGATTATAGTATATTATAGAAATGCTCAGTACAGATGGACTCACTATCCAAGTGGATTCACTATTCACAAAGAAAAGGATAGAATAAAGAAGGTGGCACACTAGCTATTTTGAACTATCACAAATGTATCTACAATATGCAGGAATACAGTTATGATGAAGCACAATAACAATCTTCACATTGATCTAGATCAATGCTTTGCTCTGCTCTACTCTACATTCACACACTTTACAACTCAATTCACACTGCTCTGCTCACGTTCACATCACACAATACATCTCACATCTCTCTCTCATCACTTGTCACAAAATACCAAAAACAATCTAGCATATATATCGGCGTCAAGTGTAACATTAATTAGGTCGACCTAATTAGATGTAACACAAAATTCAACTTGTTAGCCCCAAAAAAAATCTCCATACTTCACACCACAATTCAAAATTCAAAACTCCTTAAGAAAGGTCAGCATGGACCTAAAATAGATCTCACATAAAGGCTCAACACATATTAACCCTTCACATACTCATCAAACGTGTTAGGTTGTCTCCAAATAAGACCTAAATACAAAAAACCTTCATTTATGTATCCACATCTTGACACCTGAACCTCAAAACACGATACCAATTGGACTTCAAGCCCAACTAACATTTGGAAACTTATCTTCAACACCGCAACATCAAAGACTCATCCGCAGAGGAGTGTGGAATCTCCCACACATACACACTATACAGGGATGACAATGAAATGCTAGACTGGACTCTGTCATTCATATCTCTCAGAATACTTGGCCAAACTAGATAAAATCTTGGATTTAGATTCTTCTAACAACCACAAACATTAGGTTAGAATCGTAGAGAAAAATATTCTTATGCAGAGTGGTGTGGACCCAAAAAATGATACACTATTTCACTAATCTGGTAGTTCTAACACTTAGTCAAGTTTCCACATAACTAAACTTTTTAGACCAAAACAACTTGCACAAATGTCTTCCACAACATCTCAAAACATGTTAGGATTACTTAAAATGATCCACGACAATTTTGACATCAATGACAACATTGTAATACACCGTTATGAACTTTCTCCATGCTCATGTTGCCAAAACATCATCATCAATGACAATCTCCTCAAACTTCCAGCAATTCCCTTCTTGTCATTTATTTCATTATTTTGCTCAATTGAACGTGTATCTAGGAATAGTGTAGGAATCTTGTTTTATGCATTATCTCTTATTGCTTTGCTCTATAGATTGGTGTACACAAATCTAAAATAAAATAAACATCAAATCTAAAACAACATTGTAGAAGGCTAAAACCTAGAGTTAACCCTATAAATTGGATGTTGATATCAGACCTACAATTTTGACCCCCTTACAATTTCAACCCAAATGAAGCCAAATGGAATGTGAATTATAGTTTATTCTTCCACTTCTCATTTCATTAGAGAATTATTCAATTCAACAAGGGGATGTTTCAACAAGAACTATATAGATAAAAGGAAATTATGGTGTGAAATCATCTATGGGATCAAAAGGAGGAAAATTAAAGGATTGTGCCTCTTAGAAGTAGAAGGGCTTGATAGAGAATGTAATACACTTGTACTTGGCCATCTAGAAAATACACTAATAAAAGAGAAATTGCCTCTATCAACTGGCACCCCTTACTAGGTTTCCATGGATAATAATATTATTTTTGTATTACATCTTTCATGGCATCACTTCATTTTATTGTGAACTCTTTAATTCCTCATAATAATCATTCTCAATTGGATGTACAAATAGAATAATAATTTATTTACTAGATTCCCTAAGTTCTAACTGGTTTTTCTAAAAAATATGGATTAAATGATTAGTGTCGCAAATTATTTGAGACTCCAAGAAAATTTCGATAGCACACAAAAATTGCATGTACAATCACTCTTGTTAAATTCTTCTCAAAGTGTGTAGGTGGCAAAGAGACAACCATAGCAAAATCATAAGTTAGTATTGAGAGAAGATAGAGCTCTTTGGGAAGAGGTGCATCATTTGAGAAAAATAATTAAAAGGTTGCAAATAGAGGATCAATCTAAATTTTAAATTAGAAACCTTGAGAAATTGCAACAAAAATTGATAGCAAATGATGAACTACTATTAAAGCTCCAAGAATAGAAAGTGGGGATTTCAAGGAAGAATGGACCACCCTTACTCATAAACGAACAAAGGATTGAGGTATACAAGGAAATCGTCCCTATTTTCTTTAACGGTTTTAAATTTGATAACTCTTTTAGCAAGTTTAAAAATTATACCAAGGGTATAGGCTCCAAGTTCCTATAGAAGATGGGTATGTTGGAAGAGGGCTTGGAAAAGATGGTCGAGGAATACTCCAACCTATCACAATGAATGAAATATTACCATATGAGGGACTTGGATATAGGAGCATAGAATTTGGTGAATGCTCCAAGAATAAGTCTACACCATGCACAAATCAAGGATAGCCCGCAGGAGATAAAAATCCCTCTAATATTGTCTTTATAAAGCCTCTAAATGATTATGTATTGACAAAAAAGCTTGGGCAATAATTTGAAAGAAAAGGGAAAGACTACTTCAAGAGGACAAAGAAAAAGAAAAATCCATAAAAGAGGACTCTCTAGAAAATAACATACTAAGGAATGAACCCACACATGTAGAAGTGATATGACCCTCAATTGAGGAAAACATCTTCACATAAGGGAGGAGCAAACAATAACACGTTATAGGGGCAAGGGGGAGAAATGGGGAGTTTCAACACCACCTACTTCACTACTAGCCAAGTCTAATAAAAGAGGTAAAAGAGTGTGCACGCAAACAAGGTAAAGCTTCAATCTTTTTTTTCATTTCCAAGAGGAAAGAACATATTGCACAAGAATGTAGGCCTAGTGTTCCTTGCACTAGATTTGGAAGACCTAACTATCATAAACTGATGTGTACAGCTCACACCTATAAGGTGCATATGTTTCCTAGTACAAAAGGAAAAATTAGCCACTCTCCTAAGAAAATGAAAGTTAAGTCAAGACACATTCAAAGAAGGTACTAGACAAGCTACTTAAGAGTGTAAAGCTAACTATTGATCTCATTAGAAAGTTGGGAGGACATGGGGATGGCAAGAATTAGAAGCTTCATCTAAAGGATTGCAAGAGTGAGCAGCCATAAAGGAGAAGAGGTGTGCACTAAAGCATCAAGTTCAAAAAGAGAACTTTCACTTAATGCTACACCACCATTGAATGGTATGGATATTGTATTTGGAACTTGGATAGAGCACTTAATTGATCTAAAATAGAGATGAAGGATGAGTTGTTTTTCATGAGTATAGACACTTGGTTAACTCTCCATTTTTTTCATAAAGATTCAGCATTCAAGTTTCTTGTTAAACTTGTAGAGCAAATAAGAGTATGTGGTATTGTTGAGCATGTTAAACAAGCAAGTGGTATGTTGCACTCATAATGGGTGAATATGCTAAAACAAATGAGGAAAATGTATGAAATAATGAATTTCAACCTTCACATTTATTGCATCAATGATAAATTTTTATATTCACTTGTTATAAAAAGCAAGAATAGGTGTGATATCTTATTGCATGAAAGCCATGTATTTTCATAATGTAGGTAAAATAAATAAGGAACATGAACTAAAAAAATACTTTCCACTAGTTGTAAACATGTAATGTGTTTCAAAAGTTGTTGCAAAATGCAATAGCAGTTGTGTAGCCAAGAGGCAGTGAAAAAACATAACAATGATGTAATTTATTGTGCACCAAAATCTTGTCACAACTGTAGCAAATGCATAGTTATGGGATGAGAAGACATTCTCAAAATTCAATTTAACATTGCACAAATGTATGGTTTATTTGTATATAATTGCAATAAGGGCAAGCACTTTGTAATAGCTTGGAAAAACATTGTAAAATGACCTCCAATACAAATAAATCATTTATGGCAATCACTACAGCATGTGTTCACTACGAGGGGTTGAAGAAAATCAGCAAAAGACAATCATTGTAGCATGTTGTGTGCATCACACGAGATTGAATAAAATGAGCAGAAAGCAATCATTGATGCATGTCATGTGTATTGCATAGGGTCGAAGAAAATCAATAAATGAGAATCATCGCAGTATGTTTGCATGCATCATATGGGGTGAAGAAATGAAAGGTATAGGTAAATATTAATTTTTGGGTTTTGAAGGAGCATGCGTGCTTCATCTTTTATGGCAATATTTTCATTGCAACGTATAATTTATACTTCTTGTGTGTAGTAAGTAGAGAGAAACCTTTATAATATAATATTATTCATAACTCATTGTAACATGCCTAAGCATCACGAGATTCTAGCTATTGAAGTTGCAGTATAACAAAAGACATTAAACAATTACAAGCGAATCTCACAAATCGAGGCCAAAATTTTCTTTTTGTGGGACCTATATTCCAAAAAAGGGGGGTTGTGACCCATTTGGATGCTCATCTACGAAGGAAAAGTACTTTTAACATTGGACAAAAGAGCACTTCCAAGACACTTTTGCACCCACAGGGTCGATCCCACTGTTGTAGCTCCAACCCCAGCCTACGGTTTTAACCCAACTTATGCCAAATGGAATATGAAGCGAACAACTGCTTCTTCCACTTCCAATTTTATTCAAACACTTTCAAACATTCGACAAGGGTGACATTCCAGCAGAGAACTGTATAGAGAAGAAGCAGCTTTATATAGAAAAGAGGAATATGGCATAAAATCATCTATTGGTTCAAACGTAAGAAAATTAAAAAGATTGTATCTCTTATATGTAGAGAAACTGAAGTAAGGGGATTGACAGAAAAATGGTATACGCCTATGCTTGTCCATTTGAGCAATACATTTATGTAAATGAGCAATCGTCTCTTACAAACTTGGGTTTTATCCCTTCGTGGGTTTTCTCGAGATTTAAAAAACTTGTATTTGTGTTGCATCTTTTCGACACTTCATTTCTTTACAACTCTTTTAATCCTCTCCACTATCATTATCTTTTAAATGTCCTACTAAAACAGGATTTTCTAGTTTCTAACTAATTTTGGTGGTGGAAAATTATAGATTAGTATTATATTTTTATATGGTCGCCAGGAACTGTGGGTACAAGTTCATGTTCCCTCCCTGAGCCTCAACGTCCTGATGACTGATGAAAACCATCTCCTTAGAAGCCTATGACTCATCTGTCTTGCAATCATAATCCAGCAACCGTTAAAAGTGACTTATTATCACATGGCCACAAGTAAATCAAACTTGTGGTCATCCACTTAAGCACTTGAAAACATCACAACACAAATTCCCAAAACATAATATTTAACTGCAAGTCAGTAGTGTATCTTCATAATTTATAAGAACCTGCCAACATCACATAGATATTTCAGATGAACGAGAAGAATATTCAGATTTCTGAGCCCTTTCATCGATATAATTTCAACATTCCAGCCATAGAAATTGATGATGGAATAAAGTTGCCACATTAGACCACTTCATATGCAACACATTCGATATGATAAGCTGTCAAATTTTTGTTTAGCATTTAAATCTTCATTTTGAGTATAAAACAGCAAACTATTAGGTTTTTACATTAGCCGTGAGATAACAACTGCATCTCCACAGCCATGCCATCTGAATAGATAGCCATACTATTGGACTTGGTTAAATTATCGCATAACTTCCAAGTCATAGAAAAATTTTAGAAGTTCAAAATTCATGCCATCTGGATAGGAAATCATATCTGTTGGAGGAGATAAACTCACAAAAAATGTATTATGATTAGGAGGACCTGCCATCAGTAGCAAAATGCTAGCTGCTACCCAACGATCCCTAGTAAAATAGTGCAAGGAACAATTTGAAGGCACTAGGCCGTCTGTACATATCATTCAATAGCACCACCTCACTGTGTCCCAATTCATATTTGGTCTAGGTTTAACCACGGTTCATTTCTACAACAGTTGATGCTCCGTAAATTGCTGCCTTACATGCTTCTTTAGGTTATATTTAGCATAGCTGCAATTCTCATCACAAGGTGCACCCTGGAAAACTATGAGGTACAACAAAACATATTGACATCTTACTGCATCTGAAACACACTTCATCAAAATTGCTGTTTACAATTTTACAATGCTGCTTCTTCCATGGAATTAATCATGATGAATATTACAAAAAATTGGCTAGTGCATTTGAAATTGGTATGTTACAAATAGCCATCTCCTCCTTTTGAATGACCATGCTCCTCAAAAGACATCAAAACTATACAGCAGTTCACCAACAAATCAGGACATTGCTGTAGACAAGGATGGTCAAGCCTTTCGATTAGATACACAAAAACAGGTGGTATAAAACTTCTTTATAAATATTTCCGAATGCATTAGAAACAGAAACTGTTTCAACAGTTTGCTCCCCTGGTAAGGACTGCAATTCAGAGAACTCTAAAGGCATTTCAATCTATTAAGTCTTTTTATTTTCACTTCGTCCATCAGGATTCTTCAAAGGCTCTTATTAACAGCTCTGTGCCTCCCTACAATTGAATAAATAACATTAATAAGTAGAAGATGAGGACAGAAAATAAGCACATCAACCCATGAAGATGTTTAAAAGAATTCCAAATATACAACTTATTTTCAGAGAATAGATGACTTCAAATTAAAAGATTTCTGTAGTAACATCCGACCACCAAAATATGCATAATCAATGGTCTATACAACCTATGCTTACACAAGTACTCTTAAAGTTTTACCTCAAGGCAGCTTGTCTTTGCTTCTTGTGAAAATCCACATTAGCTGCGAGTACCACCAATTTGCGTTTGGCATTCTTCAATTCATTCTCCAGATTTCTTATCTATTCAACAAAAAAGACTGCAAATGTCAGAAATAGACACATGATGTACATCCCTTACTCTCATTATTTCAGTTTGAGAACTATCAGTTCCAATCAACTGACATTTTTCGTTGCAATTCCTTGAACACATTCCGAGAAAGAAGTTGGAGCAAAGGCAGAAAAAGTAAAAATTGCAACACAAGGTCCTACCTTCTGATTAAGCTCCAGCTCTCTTTGACGATAATTTTCACACCTGATCCAAATAATCAATAGCATCAGACTTTTAAAACTGCAGAATTATGGTAAAATTGCCTTAAATCAATATTTTGGAAACCAGAAGGATGAATTCAACTTTGTACGGAAAATAAAATGTTTTGCAAGCAATGAGCTAGCTCAAACATAAATCTTGTTCAGGAAAGCCAAGTGTGCGCATGCTTGAAGAAAAGTTCTTGATATTTCAATAATAATAGCCAATCAGTACAACAAGATTAGTGATATGGACACAGAAACTCTAGAGGTTTAAAACAAACCTGGATAGAATTAAATATAGGCATAAATCACATAAATGAACAGAGAATATAAGGCAGACCATAACATTTCCAAAAATGTCCTTGTTATTGAGAAATGATATGGCAAAAGTATGGCCTCCCTAAGACCAATGTTTTTCATTGGTTGACCATCTCAAGGATCGCTCTGACTATTGACACTTTGATAGATTGGGACTTGGGGCTTTTACGCAAAGAAAGCAAGAAGAATGAAGATTCCTGCACGAGTAGCATGGGAAATGGGGTTAATTCTATAGCAAAACAAACACACGGTGGGCAGGCACATAATCAATAAAAAAAACGGATAGAAGCTTGGCCAGATATGACAAATAAGGGACTTAAGCAATTTGGAGAATTGGTCCAGCGGTAATAATCTGGAACCTTTACCTAGAAAGCAACTCCTGAATTTTCAAAGAAGCTGCGAGCCCAGTATGACAAATACGGGGAAGAATAGAAGCAACTGTATCTGAGCTAATAAACACTTGGCAACTAAAGCATGAAGAGATCTGATATATTGACTAAATGTTAGACAGCTACTTAACTAACTAAGCTGCTGAAGAATTTTATTGATAAGTATGAATAAAATAACAGAACTAAGCAGCAGCTAAGCAAAAAAAATTATATTGAATAAATGTTAACCAAAACAACCCTCAACAAAGATAACCATCTCATGAATAAATTTAATTTAGACTACCTCATGAATAGTTGTATATTCTGATCCGAAATTTGTTCCACCATGCTATTTGAAGTTCCTGCCACTGAGTTCAGATCTTTTCCATTGGCAGCAGTCTGCAGTCAAAAATCCACAGTTAGACACGCCAATAAATAAGAAAACTAGACATGAATTTTTTTTATATTTTCGGTCTCTTATACTAGCTATTTGTTTTTGATTTGATGATATACAACACAAAGATCTCAATGCCAGCAGTGAATTATAAAAAACATTTGTATATGACCATAATTTGGGTAGCTTTTAACTTCTACCTTTAAGCCCCCTTGGTTTCCTGTTTCAAGCATAAATCCATTGGAGGTATTATGGAATACACTTACTGAGCATTTTAGACAGAAAAGGTGGGCCACACAAAGCTATTGACTATTCTAGTATATCTTACAGAGTCAATTATGAAATCACTCAAGGATGACCTTGTAGACATTTTGTCTCGTAAATTCATTATGCTGGTCATTACTGATACACGGGAATGGATTCGGTTTTTGGATGAGTATGCTAGTACAATAAAAAAATTCCCAGATATGGTTACGGAGGTACATATATATACACACAAAAATACACTCCTGAGATATCCTCCTTTTCATATAACCATTTTTTATTTCTGTTTTCATATTTGAGTTTGTCAACTACCCACATAAAGTATAGCAAGTCTTTAGCCCATGGATGTTCTTCTATCTCTTTATCATCATAAATGATAAATGTAGAGCAATTCATTTTTCAGATCATTTGCCATTATGCCAATGAACAACCTCCTTTGTTGCCTTTAAAATATAACAGCTTTTAAAATGTATATAACAGCTTTTGAAATGTATACTTTTAAGTTAAGAACACTTTTTTAAAACTCCTCTGGCAAGGCTTGGGCTGGGATCACCCAGGCATTGCACAAGATGGCCAGGGCACACCCCTGCCACCCTGGGTACCCTGTGGGAACATCCCAGACATGAGCAGAGGGAACCCAGGGCAGCAGGGGCGTACCCTGTCCAAACCGTCCTCAGTCCCGCTCATGTATCCACAGGAAACCCAGGGCAGCAAGTCTGTACCATGTCCTTCCCATCCTCACTCCCACTCCCACTCCCACTCCTGTTCAGTCCTGTGCTGGTCCTGATTTATGCCATTTCCAGTAACATAGACGCTGGTCTATGTCTGTAAGATTAATAGGAAAGAGGATGATAATTTCTTGAAATTTCAATTAACAAAATAAGTTGCTTTGCATGAATTGATAGAAACTGGCAGGAATGTCTTACAGCCTACAAGAGGAAAATGCCCAAAATAAAAGGAAATGCATTTGTAAACTACTATAAAATCCTTGTATGTATAGCCAACAGTAACATTCATGGAACACTCCCAGATGATTCTCCAAGAATGCTCACATCTACATAGAAACTATGACAATTTTTTATGGTAACTAGGTTGCATGTTTTAATTTTTTCAGTTTCATGGTAACTAGGTTGCATAGGTAAACAATTAGAGGGCATGGAACTTCAAGTCCAATGCCCATGGGACTGTAACCAATTATCATATTACCTGGATGTCTTCTACATATCAGTAAAATACAAATTTTGGTGCAATTATTCAGGGAATTGTATTCATTGAACATATGGGATGTACCTGAAAATCACTATCAGAAACTGTTGAGACAGGCAAGTCTGGTCTGTTAATTTGCTGAGGTGAAAAACCAGAAGCAATTCTTGCTAATGGGCGAGGATTCTGGATTGGAGAGAAATCATTTTGTGGATTGTTGCTTGCTAATGGTTGAGCATTTTCAACTGGACGTGAATCACTTTGATGATTCTCAGCTCTGGCTCTACTTCCGTACTGATATCCTACTAATCCACAATTCGCTTTCCTGCATGGTACAATCACATATACAAAAGAAAAATCAGAAACAAAAGCAGTAATTGTATGCAAAAGTTAAGATAATGCATGTGATACAAGAACTCTCAAGATATCCTCATTTCCAAAAATATTAACATGATTTTAAGTTTTAACCTCTATCAAAGAAACAAAAATATATGTTAATGCATCCAACTAATATAATCTGTTCTTATACCCGATTAATCATGAAAGAAAGCATAATTTCTATGTGCTATTTATAGTTACACTAGCACATTTCCTCAGAACTACCCTCAAATTGGATCAAACAATTTAATGACAGTGCAAGATCACATGACATAACATGAACATAGTAGTCCTGCAAAGGGCCTCCAGTAGTCCAAGAAAGGTTATTATGCATGCATCCTATCTGGTCCTCTCGACTTGCTGATCTGGCACAGGGTATGTCTGTTGTTGGTTTTGGTGTAGGTTCCTTTTGCTGGGAAGGTTACTAAAGTTCCCTTTGAGCTTTTTTGTATGAATTGGAGGTAGCGCATAGATAGAAGTGTATGTTCCTGTTTTAGTATTTGAGTTGGTTTTATGACATGTTTTCCAGGCTTTTGTTGTCTCTGGGATCCCCAGTTCCTTGTGTGTTTGCAGTAAAGTTTTATTTGAGAGAGAACCCCAATAGAAACCTTAATTTATCTTAAATGTATGTGTATGTGTGTGTGCATAGAGAGAGAGAGTTGTACAGAGAAAATGCATACTAATTAGAGAATGGTTGAGAGATCATATTGACCGGAAACATAAGTACATAATTGAATGGACAGTTCCAAAATACATAGAAGAAAGGGAAATTACAATGCTATATATATATATAGATAGATAGATAGATAGATAGATAGATAGATAGAGAGAGAGAGAGAGCGATAGAGAGAGAGAGAGCGACAGAGAGAGAGAGAGAGAGATGTAGAGCGAAGATGCATACTGATCAAAGAACACCAGAGGGATTATATTGACCAGAAACATAATTACATAATTGAATGGACAATTCCAAAATATATAAAATAAAAAGAAATTATGATGTGGAGGCCAATGGCAATCAAAGAAAGATAACCAACAATTGCAAAAGTTAATTTATAATAACCTATTATGTACATCAAAATGTGAATGGAAAATCAACACCAGGAAGGGAAGTGAATTAAAGCAACATAAAGTACAACCAAATTAAAAAAGGCAACATTTCCTCAAACACTAATTCCAATATCAAAACTTAAACATATAAGAACAGGGAACCATACAAAATAGTTGCAAAAGAAATGACAAAAATAAATAGATAACATACAAATAAAAACAAATCAACTACTCATGTTCACATTGCAAATATCCAGCAGGAAACGTAGTGGAAATATTATTGCACTAAAGCATTAAATTATTGTGTTGGAGTACTTAATTTTAAAAACATTTAAGACCTGCAGGCATGAGTCATACCAATAATCAAGAGTCATCTGTTTGAGTTTTGCTTCTAACCGAAGTAGGATTGCAGTTCTTTCAAAGTCTTGTTTATCATGTGCAGGCTCAATGAAGTTTGCCTCGAGAACGCCTGTTATACACATTAAAATTTACAATATGCAGAAACAGGATATAATATCACTACCAAAATAATCAATTTTAGCACAATCTTCTGTCCATGGTATGTCCTTTCATTATTCAAAATAGTGTTACTGCAGACATTGGTCCACTAACATTACAATGGCAGAGTGTTAAATAGGGTTTGAATATATACCTATGACACCTCTTCCTCTACTACTATTATCTTGCCAAACCTTCCAAAAGGGCTGTATAAGAAAGCATTAACAAAAAGGAATGAAACTTATATCAGTAAATCACAACAATGCTAGACGGCAATGCTTAAAACAAAAGTAAATGCAGATTCAACAGGTATTTCATAGTGGAAGCAAATAAAGGGTACATAACTTCTGATTAATAGAAACAACAAAAGAAATACTATCTTAAAGTGGATAAGATTTATTTCTTGCTTATCGAATTACCCCCAATATTTTACGGAACATGCATGTTGTTTGTTTTAAAGTAAAGGTGCTCTTTACTAACCATGATAAGTCGATTCTTGTGATAAACATTGAAACCATGAACATTAACAAAGGGAGCTTCTTTTGTAAATCCTATGGTTGTTTCAACTACTACCTGCACAAATTAAAACAGATACATCATTCAGATCTCCATGCACATTTGCATAGACAATTATTATAAAAACACATCAGATAAATTCCAAGAACAACTCTAAATCACAGAGGCATTAAGAATAGAAGTGCAGATATAAATGGAATAATTTTTATCTGATCATGTAGAAGAGTTAAAAAACATAAACATGACAACAAAATGAACATCCATAAAAAGTCACATTCTTATCATGCATATATTACAAGAACTTCTTTAGAAAATGATTAAAATCTGCATCACAAGATAAAAAAATGTGCTTGGGAATACAAAATGACGAGGAAAAGTAGTTGCACTATTATTCATGGCATGAAAGTCAAACCAAATTCCTATTTACCTCTTTCATACCAGCGCCAAGTTGTGGCTTGTAAGTTACTACTTTCGAAAATTTCAGATCATTAGCTATGCTGTGATGTTCAACAAGTACCCCCCTCAAGATAATCTTGAAATTTGATGGCATCCGTAAATAAAGGATAGAAGCATAAGCCTGATGATAAAACGAGGACATATTCACTCAATCCATTTCTACTTCAGCTTAATTGTATGTGATGTAACCTCTAAGAATTGAAAAAAATATATTCCTGCATAGAACAATATTGACAAAAGTTGACAAACTTACACGTAGTGAATATGACAATCGGTATGAGATGTGTGATTGGAGCAATTCCCATTGTGAATTCTTAAGGTGGCTTTGTTTGCTACCTCCCCGCAATTTTATATCCTGTTAAATACATGGAAATATGCAATATCAACATCCAACACTACATGGATCAAAAGCAACAGATGATAGTTGTACTTGTCCAGCAATAATCAAAACAGCTGAATCATTAAAAGCTTTTTTGTAAGTTTTTCTCATGAATAAACATTCTAAAATATTAACAGGTATCCCGCAATTTTATATCCTGTTAAATACATGGAAATATGCAATATCAACATCCAACACTACATGGATCAAAAGCAACAGATAATAGTTGTACTTGTCCAGAATCATTCAAAGCTTTTTTGTAAGTTTTTCTCATGAAAAATCATTCTAAAATATTAACAGGTATTTTCCAAGGAAACACAAAACTGTGTCCATGCCTCACTACATCCCCTTAATCCCAGACCAAAATACAGAGATGTCCAGCCAACCCCAGGACAGATAGTGGGAGTCTCCTTTGAGATGTCCCTAACCTAGGGACCTGTTCTTTAGCTCTAGCATCTTTATGTCTTGTGAATCTTTTGGACTCGACAATGTAGAAAGTTCAGTTATTTATCTTTCCTTAGCAGATAGAAACATCACTGTACTCGTAATCAGAACTTTTAGAAATATTGAAAAGTAAAACTGAGAAATAACCAGTTGCTAGTTCAAGTTTCCTGAACGTAAACTATCTTTCACTCTATAAACACTTATCTTAACTTTCTTTTGTAGAACATCATCCTTCACAAAGGTTGTAAAACAAATTATGACCCAGATGGGAACCTTGTGGATTTTTTTAATAAATTCCATTATACAAGATCCCTTTGTTTTCCCATTTGAATTTAAAAAGTGCAAAATGCATTAAATAATGGAATCCATGACCATTTACAACTGTGAATACCTTGAGCTACCTCTTTATACCTCAAGCTGTCCAACTGTGGACAAATCATTATTCCATGTAAAGGATTTCTGATCTAGAAAACGACCACACTGGACTGCTTGACCTCTCACAATGGATTTGCCCAAATGTACTAATCTATCTTTCCAATTTGCATTACATAAGAAACCTAGTTGCTTCGGATTTTTTTAATGCCTTCTGGAATTTTAAACTGTTCCTGACCAAAGAAAACAAAAAAACTATGTATAACAAGACATCTTAAGCCCCATACTATGCAAGTAAATAGCATTGCAATCAGGTATTTTCATAATTCAATCCATATAAACCTAGCTCTTGGCTTCAATGGATGATCATTACCAATATAGCACATTAGAAAATTACAAACAACAAACAATGGTCAGACTATATCTGTTCAAATGCATTTTGTACCATAGATTCTGTGATCCGAAATGTCTTTCATAGCCTATAGTACATTTCAAAATATTTTTTTTCACAGGCCAATAGACTACTGTCTACATAATATGTTCAACAGTGACTTGTAATTGGCATCCTAATAATTATATTCTTAATGATTTAGCAGTGGGGAGACATTCCTCAATCTCAGAACATAAGACAGATATTTTCATTGGAATCAAAGAATCCAGTAAGATTGTATGTTTATTCTATAACATACCTTGACGCATTTAATCATTGTGAAGGCTGACATATTCAGCAACCAAGTATCCCTAAATGTTCCACTTCAGGAGATGCTCTACTTGGGAACTTAATCAGTAAACAATTGGACGCTCTTTGAGGTCTCTTATTCTATTTGGTTGTATCCTTGCAATATTGCTCAAACTAAGTCACAGCTTGACTGTAGGTCTTCAAAAATTATTAATATTTTTAGCTCATTTTCCAATAGACCCCCAGATACATATAAAAAAAGGCAAACAATATACAACACAGTTTACATGCTCCAATACATAGAACAAAGGGACAATATTTATTATATGGTTACCATGTTCTATAATAACAAAAAAGAACGATATTTACATCATAGATCCAAAACTGAGCAATCACAAGTCTTTTTGTTGTCCAAGTAACTCAGCAACAAACTCACCAAAGAGTCTCAGTGAGTCTGCAGTGTGGTGAGTATTCCCTGAGTCTACCACAAAGACTCTCCACATGCAGCAGGCCTGTGTGTAGACATGGAAACCCACCAAAAACATGGTATGTAAGATAATATGACCCTTGCCGTTTTCTTGTGCTACATTTACAACCTTGTTTGAGTGATGAAACGAATTTGGATGCAATTTGAGGAGCATGATTTTGTAATTTCAGAGTTCTGTCGTACGGTTATTTCTTTTTTTTCCAAGCATTTCAAAAATATTATTTATTTCCTAAATGTTAGATTTACATGTTTAAACATGTTTTGAAATCATTCAATTCAATTTTCATGTTTTTTAATGTTGATTCTGTGTTATTGTTTATTACTGATAAATGCTGAATCTTTTTACTAGTTAGAATTGTCAAATTATGGTATGGAAAAACATTAATTTGCTTCAATTTGTAATGCTGTTCTTTATATTCAAAATGCAAAGCATTCAATTCAGTTTATTTAATGTTTTAGGAGAAATGTTTATTAAACTACTATAGACAACAAGGTTTATGTTAAGGTTTAATGCACTGTTTGCATGCTCAGACTTGAAATTTGGTAAAAACACAGCAGCTTAAAATTTTGAAAACAATAAATACTCAAGTTGGGACTGTGCCACATAGATTTTTCCCTTTCAAGCATGGGTTGTATCGCTGTGGAACTAGAAAAACCCTCACAACTGCAAAATGTGAATGTAAAATCCATAAAATCGCCTACAAAAAAAGTGTGCCTTGTTCTTTTGATGCCCTCCCAAGGCAAGTAGTTTTCTTATCCAAGCCTTGGCAATGATTGGAAACTGAATGGGATTTTTTGTTCAACGGTTTTTCTCAGTCTAAGGTATTATGTTTTGTGGAAAAGCATCCAAACCCACATTTTTCTCCAAGTGGCATCAAACTTGCTGATCACTCATGCAAGTTTGGCACCATAACTCGCCAGAAACATACCTTGACCTTCTCTTGGAAGACAGGCAAAACTGATTGAGGGGGACCAATGGTGGAAGGAGAAACATCACCAAATACCTCTACAATCACACCAAAGGGAAAGAGTTTGTGCGAGTAGGTGTGACATGGTTTGCAACTAGCTTCCTCACCTTGCAAAGCATTTGTAGTTTGATAACACTCTTGAAAAGCAAAGGCTTGTGAGCCAAGCAGGGGTTGAGATTCATCATATACAATTAAGGCCAATAGAAAAGTCACAAAATTATCTTTGCAAATAAATCTATAGAGATCGTCAACGTAACTTCAAACTTCAATTTAAATTTAAAATAGAATTCTTTAATTTCATGTTTTTGAAGTACTTATTTTAATGTCAACTTTAATTTATTTGCAAGTGTCGAAGCCTTTTTAGTAAGGATTTTGTGCTTGGTTGACGGGGAGCAAAAATCAATGGGATACATTTTTTAAGCCATGGATAGGTCAAAGTAGGCAATCCAAAACTACTCTAGAGCAAGAGAGCCAATTTGAATTTATCTAGAAAATCATTGATCCGAGGTGGAACAATCAACCCACCAACCCATTCATGCAACAAAATACTACCTCAACCTCAAGTTTTTCTTCTCAAAGGCCTTCATGAGCGTTAATGGAGAAGTTAGAGGGCCTCTCAATGTGCATTATAAGGATGACACCTAAGGTTGAGGGAAGGGCCTTGATTATTGAGGAGTTGCAAAACTACGAAAGTAGGTCAACTTTTTTCTTCACCACTAGCTATCCGATGGAGAAACACCCAAGCACCAAGTGACACATAATTGGGATCTTCACTTAGCACTTAAAATTATTGCTTACACACTTTTGAATATATTATTTGTAGCTGCTGCTTTGTGGAAAGATTGGAGCCAAAATACCGCGAATATTCAATGTTAGGCCTCCATGTTTTTCTCGACCTCATAATGTTTTTGGATGTGAGCATAACTAAAGTTTGTTTGAGCCTATTCACACAAAAGCACAACAAAGTGTCACAACAACACCTCAATGACCTCAATTTTGTGCAAAACAACCTATCTTTGCACAAAAAGGTCAACATAACTGCTTATGAGCCTATAAACTTGGATGACTTTGATCCATACAAAGACAAGACTACACAAGATGAGGACACCCCCATGTTTACAAAAGAAAAGATTGTCAATTTTGTGAGTCAAGCAAAGGAGCATGCGGCAAAAGAAGACATTGGATTGGATGTGATCATCGCAGATGATGTTGAAGTTGAGGCAAAAGGAATCATTGCAATCTATTTTCAAGGTGGAGCTGCAACCTTCTAGTATGAGACTAGAGTTGCAGCCAACTATAAGGAGTAGACAGCAATTTTTCACTGGAACAGACAAGGAAGAGGAAATTAAAAATTGTTCTAACTTGCATGGATATGCAATTTTATCATATTTACTGGTTGGTCGTTATTGTATTTGCATGACATAATATTGTACTCTTTTTGTATTCAAATCTTATGGAAAACATGTCTCTTAACATTTTATAGGCTCATTCAATGCATTTTGTAGCCACATTTTGCATAAAATTTATGTTTTTTTAGGAATTTATGTACATTTTTAAGCTGCCAAGTATCTGCAAAGTCATTGAGTCCAAGTCAAATTTGGATTTACCAAGTTTTTGCAGCATCTGAATTATCAAACTATGATTTAGATACTAAAATGTTTTACTTCAGTCCATCCAAATGGTAGGTATCCATTCACTCTTTTCAGATCTTTCCACCAAACCCTTTGGTACATGAAGAAAAGCAAATACTGTCTTCTAATTGTCTGATTTCAGATTAGTCAATGGTAATCATTTTTAATAGTCATAGGAATATATCGTGTTAGTGCATAGCCAATTCATTAGCTGCTATCCAAAAATACTTCATCTTCTTTTTTTCATATTTAGGACTTACTAATAATTCTTTTCTATAGACAAAAAATGGTTAAGTACCTTTGTATTTTTTACAGCCCATATGTTCATAGTGGAACTGTTTCTTAGAATATGGGGATAAGATAAAACGTTAAATTCTTTAAAGCGCGTGGAACATTCAACATAGAAATAAATAGTGAAGTACTAGTTAATTACACTTATGCCAAGAAAACAGTACTAAGACATTTCAGCTATAATCGAACACCAACAAAAATGAACAGCAATTATTTGAAATAACTATAATGAGTAATCTAGATTAAACAAAGAAACAAAGAACATTCTCAGTATCACTTTGACACAAATTAATTACAGAAATAGAATGGGCTGATTCATACATCAAGAAGGCAATAAAAGACATAATAGCCCATACAAGTTACTTTAGAAGATAGGTTTGGGAAAAAATGTGCAACAAAGAAGGATAGAAAATTCAATATGGGCAGTTCTTTCTCCAGCCCGGTGTAAGCCAATGACATTGTGTACTGATTTTAATGCACAGTATCAAATAGAGATCTACTAGTACAGGGTCATACTTCCTTGTCTGTATCAAAATCAAGCTCCAGAATGCCATCATCATTAAGCCAAAGATTGTAAATGATGACTTTCGTTCCATGAGGTCCAATGTCTTCAAACTGCAAAATATATGGAAGAATCAAATTATAGACATTCGTTTTCTATGTTAACAATTGCTGTAATTATAAAAAAAACCAAAGAGGCAAAACCAATATAGAATCTTAAGATTTCCACATGGAGATAGAATCAAACCACAACAAACTGGTGACAAAATACTAAGTACTTCCCCTTTGTTGTACATAATGAAAATTGAATGGTTTGTCTATGATGTAAATAATGAATATTTTGCTTAAGTAAACTTAATAATGAATATTTTGCTTAAGGAAACTTAGTAGTTGCTTTTCTTTCATTTAAGTTATTAGTTATAACTTGCTCACTACATGCAATGATCGATGCATAGAGAAATCTATAATAGGTCCATCTTTTCATTTACATTTAGGCCAAATATTGTTCTGTGCAGTGTTCTAAGGGTTTCTATATGGTACAGGACACTTTCTTTTTTTTGTTTCATACAGTGTTCTATGGGTTTCTATATAGCCTACATGCTTTAGGTTTGCTTTATGACCATGTGTTCTTGGCTGGAAACACTAAACAAACCCTTATTGAAAAGTAATAGTGCCCACTACCATGAAGATGTGTTGCCTTGAAGAGGTCTGGACTCTGAACAACTGTCTGAACCTATGATCATGATTCATGCCAATGGCCTGATGAAAGGAGGAGTTTCCATGCCCAAACAGTGGATGGTATTTGCAGGCTCTCTTTAGCCATAAGAGGAGGTAGCCTAGTGATTGGGCAGAAAGTCATGGAAAATGGGCTCAGTTGAATATGAGTTTGGTACAAGGAATTTGCAACCCAACATGTTACATAGTGGTGTAACAATTTTGATGTAAGTGATTTCACAAGTTTTATTTGGCTGCTACAAATACAGAACAATTTAATGGTTATGTATAGTCAGGCAAGATCTTTGGAGGAATTTATATCATATGTCATTCCAAAGAAGATAGCCCATTCTTAAAACTTTGTGTGTTCATGATAATGAGGATGCTACAATTAGAATTTGATCAGTCTACACTTTGTGCTTTCATTGTTGTTGTATACCAATTTCCATATTGGTGCTGAGTATTTAAATTGTCTGGAATGACAAGAATCGGCCAGTTGCTAAAACTCATAACACCTCTATAAGCTTGCCAGCAACTGAGAATTCCCATACCAGCACTCACTTTCACATTATCCAACCAGATGCCCAAACCTCAATCATAATATGGATAGCACTTCGAAATCTCCTAGAGAATACAGTGACGCCCATCAGAAATATTAATGATTTCTTTCAATCTCAAAGTGAAGAAACCTTTACAAACTATGCATGGACTTGTATGGAGAATAGCATTTGTTCAGATTTTTGGGATAAATTATTTTTTAGAATTTTCATGTAAATCTTGATATAATGTTTTGGATTCCAATAACAAAACATTCAGGTGACAATCTTCCACATAGTTCTTTAGCTTTCTGTCAATGCAAGAAAGAGGTTACAAAGCAGATGCAAAGAAAAATGCAACAGAGAATACAAAGTCTTTCTAAAAATTTGAGCAGAAAATAGAATAATGAGTCAGCATATGTGAGGCAACCATGCGAAGCACTTGTACCCACTTTGAAGAGAAGGAAAGAATTTCTACAAGAACACTGATATCCACAAACAAAAAACAACACAGATGGGAAAGTGAGAAATGCCTCATAAAGAGGTTATCAAACTGTCAAAAAAGGTAACAAGGATCAGAAAAAGGTTATCGAACTGTCAAAAGAAGGTAGCAAGGATTGTAAAAGTACAAGTCTTGATATAAATTTGGCAAGTCATTATACTGAGAAAAACTAATGTGATGTACCTTTATGTGACATTGATGGCATTTTATTATCAAAAAAAGCATTTGAATAAATCATGTACCTGCTTCATAAGCTCAGTTTCTGTTGCATAGGGAGACCACTGTAAGATTGTTGCCAAGTTTTTTGTCCAAATATCTGTTGCATAACGAACTAACATTCTTGGTGTTTCAGGACCCATTGGCAGCTCAAAATCAACCTACAAAACATATACACTGCATGAAATCCAATAGCAATTTTCAAAAATGATATTCTGATTTCACCTTGACATATAGCATACCATAGGAACTATAATGTCGTCTTGCTCCGTCTTTCTCAAGAATGTGTAGGAAAGGAGTCCAATACTCTGAGTTGAAGAGCTGCCAAATGAAAAATTCAATGACCAGGAGTTAATTAAAGACAACTTTGTGGATGCTAACATTACAATCATAAAATAAAAATAAAAATAAGTCAAGGCATGTATAATGTATCTAGCCAGAATCCCTCAAAAAAGTAAGAACAAACAAAACAAGAATGTGAATGTGGTCTGGATGTGTACATATGCTTTCAGTTGCTTCAAAGTGATTGTTTAAACTTTCACACACATGATCCCGGGTGCAGGATACAGATCCTGATAGATAAACTAGAATTGAATGCTCAAGACCAAACTACACTTAAATGAATGCGCAATATACTACAAAATAAGGGGGAAAAAAATTTACAATAATTAAACTATGAAAATACACTGAAATGAAACATCATAAGGCAGCCTCAAGTTAGAAAGAATAATCTCAATCCCATTATGGAACTTCTTAATAGACTTGATTGAGAAAAAGTTGGAGGGAAACATATCATAAGGCCGTCTAACGTTAGCAAGAATAATGTCAATTACATCATCGTCCTTCTTATACTCCCTATGTGATTGAGAAGAACAATGACGTGATTGAGAGCATTCTTGCTAACATGATAATATTGAGATTATTATTACACTGATGAGATTGTGATTATTCTTGTACTCCTTAGCAAGAACAATATTGTCATGATATGTGACTGCAAAGAACAATGATGTAATTGGAGAGAAACAAAATAATATAGCAGTCTAACATTAGCAAGAATAATCTCAAGAAAAACAATGATGTGATTGAGATTGTTCTTGCTTCAATAAAGAGCAAACAGCACCTGCCATGAGCTGTCCGAGTAAAAACAATTGCATCTGCTCCCAATCTCATTGTACTTGTTTTAAAGCCATTACCATCTGCATACAAATATGGATAGGAATCAATTCAACATTGAAAGCAGCCCATGCCTAGTCATGCAATGATTACTTGAATTGATTAAATATATATTTAATATCCCCCAACAAAGTGCACTTTAGTCTTTATGCAATGCCAGGTGTGGCTCATCTTCCTTTGAATTACATTGTCCTATGGTAGTGTTTGTGTTCTTCATAGAATATCCCAAGCTCATGCATTGTCGAATACAATCCGGATCCATGCCCCCTCCATCATCTGCAAAAGAAAATGCAAGGTGATAATTTCAACTAGTATATGCTCATAAAAGTAAATACAATACCAATTTGCACAAATAGAGATATAACAGGCTAGGAATAATGTTTGCACCCTGAAAAAGTAAAGCATGACTGCAGTCACGAGGGTTGTAAATCTGGTCCACTCTGACATAAGTTGCACCGTGATGTATCTGAATGTTATTGGACCAAAATGAGAAATACTGTAGGGAAAATTTCTACCCACAATATAGACAATAATAGAAGACTAATCTTCAAATGTAAGGTATCTTATAATCAAAACATCATACATCAAGTTGACAAATAGTCATCATCAAGACAATCATTCAGCAAAAAACTGACTACATAAGAAATATTGTAGAAATAAACATTAGTTATGAGCTTCTCTGTGGTAACTATCACAAATGAATGATTATAGCCACCTCAGCAATTCATCTCAGGAAACAAAGTACAAAGCTAAGTCACCTCATCAATTGCATTATCAAGAAGCTCTGCAATTGCTGCAATGATAAACACAAAATAAAACTCATTAGAATAATCTTTCAACAAAAATATGTGCTGAAAATTAATTAAATAGAGATGCCAATTATTGGCCACAAAAAGGAAAATAAGATGAACCAAATTTTGCAAACTCTTTTGATAACAGCATTATTCATTCAAAATTTGAATCTAGTAAACATGGCCACTAACAAAGTGACTACAAAATGGAGGAAAACAAAAAACAAAGAAAAGTAGTCAACAGAAACAAAAAAAGAGAGTATCGTACACCCATTACAATAGAATGACATCACTTTTTAGCAAGAGTCCAAAGGTTAGTTGTATAATTGTAAACTGGTGCATTCATAAAGAGAATGACTCGAGTTCAAATCCCCACAGCAGAATAAGGTGACCAGCAGTTCAACATAAATGGGCATGTCATAACACACTCTAGACGAGCCATTTATCCCTAGTGCCAGCCTGAGCTTGGTGATATTCCCAGTTATCCTTGCAAGGAAAGACATTATGTTTTGCAAAATTATAGATATCACACACTTGCCCCTTAATCTGACAAGGAGTCACAGTTCTGACAAAAGCAGATTCTAAGAAAGACATAGGCATAACTACAATTATTATGCATTCTACATTTATGGTGATATCATACTTAGAAGTTAGATATATGCACAAACTAAATCAGTATTTGTAGATTTTATATGTAAGTTATCTTGCTTGGGTGTATTGATGGGTTCAATGTGTGTGCAGATTACAAGTGCAGTGGAAGAATGAAGAGGAGCTTATCTAGGATTGCACTTAGTAATTAAGAAACACAAATGATTTAGTATAAATTTATTATCCAATTATGATGCATTCATCAGCAGAATATAGGATTATAGTGAGCTAATCATGTTTGTTGATGCTCCTTTCTCATGATAGGATAAATTTATTATCCAATTATGATGCATTCTACACTTGTGGTGATATCATACTTATACATTTGCACAAACTAAATCAATATTTGAGGATTTTAAATGTATGTTATCTTGCTTGGATGTATTGATGGGTGCAATGGGTGTGCAGATTACAAGTGCAGTGGAAGAAGGAAGAGGGGATACGAGGATCCCCTAAACTACAGAGCCACGTTACTCACATGTTCCTAAATCACCTTTGTCTTTTTATCTAAGACCCTAGTGATTGCTAGTTAGTAAGGTGGGCTAGTAGTAAGGAACTTAGGGGTCCATTTGCACACCTTATCACCTTGTCCTAGGCTACCAATGTTGTAGATAAAAATAAATCCAAATTCAAATTATACATTATCGCCCCTTTTAAGAAGTGGATGGCGTTAGAAAAGTGCTTCCTAGGTGGGGGGGAAGGGGACAGTTAGGGATTCTAAGGGTCATTGGTTGGGGGACTTTTCTAGCCATGAATTGGCTCCTAGGAGCTTCAGAACCCTAGAATGGGGCACATGTCCCTTTTCCACTTGCCAAGAAGGATGTTCCTTCTATATAGGCTGAAATTTGTCAATTTTGCACACTTTCTGCCAAATTTGGAAAGGAAGAGAGTTGGATGGGAGAGGAGCTAGAAGAGGTGTAGCTTTTTATTTTCAAGCAATGGAGTTAAGTCCTCTTGGCCATGCAAATTGCAGCATTTTTTCTTCTTCCTCTGTGTTGATTGGTTTGGTTGTGACCTATATTCTAGAATTTCTTGTTTCTTCATGGTCTTTCTTGCTGGCTTGTCTCTTTCTTAGTTTATATCCCATTGAATTTTCATGGATAATATTGGTTTGAGGCTATCATGCTAGTGGCTTGGAAGAGGATGTAAGGGATTTGGAGCCCATCAGAGCTGTTTATTCATCCCTGCTGCTAATTGCCCTATCGGACATGAGTTTCTAAGGAGTGTTGCTTGCTGGTCCTTAGAAAGACACTAGAGCAGCAATAAGGACTACAAGAGTTGAAGATTATGAGATAGACTTGGAAATTAATTATGTGGCTGAAGACATCCTCCTTCCTTGTTGGCATCCTAGGGGGCGTGCCATTATATTTCTTTTGGGAAAAATTTCTATTGTTTGTTATGGTTATTTTCTGTTGCAAAAAGAGAGAAACCCAAAATAATTATGAGGTAGCTTCTTGTGTCTATCCTAGATATCATTCTAGTAGGATTATTCTTAGACCCTTTTACGTACCCTTGGGAGAGTGAAATAACAGCATTTTGGTTTCTTAGATTCCCTTAGACTTAAGGATTGCTAGGGTTGACCACTCAATGATGCTATATACCTGGGTAGAAAGCCATTGCTGTTCAGATGCAGAATTATTCTTTGTACATCTTGTGGAGAGAAGTGCTATGTGGAGAGAAGTGCTAGGCCATGTTGTATTGTGTACATGTGGTTTCTTCTAAAAGTGTTTAAATATTACTGGGAATGATTTATTCAATTGTTAAATTTTGTCTTATAATTTATTGATTTGTAAATAAATTGTGTACAATTCATTAAATTATACAAGTGCAATGTTACTAACCAAATTTGATGGTTATGCTTAGATGAATGAATATGTTGGATGGTAGGGAAGAGAACTGTTGTGTGTTATGATTACCTTTCTTAAGCTTTTAATTATTCTCACTGTAATTCAAAACCTCACATCTCCACAAAACTTGGCAGACCTAATTTCAGCTCAAACTAAGCAAAACTAGCCAAGATCGGCAATTTTCTCATTTTCTATTTCTAGTCGCAAGTACTTAGCAAGTTTTTATACTATAATTTTTAATAATGTTGTGTCTCGATAAAAGGTACCTTGCTGTGTGAATTGACATCAGGAAGCCCCATTTTGGGTGGATGCATTACACATTCGATGGTACAATGAAAGAAAAACACTAGGCATCATGCAGGTACACATAGATTATATGGTAGAAGTGTCAGCTTGGGATTACAACTTTGCTGATTAGGAGTAAATTATTTGAATGTGCATTGACAAACCTCAACATGTATTTCATCCTTGGAGATAATGATGAGCATGTAAAATAGCATCAATGAATATTATCAACATGTAATAGCATTTTGTTCATTTTTTTTTGAAAGCACATTTTCCCATTTTAGATTTTCCCACCAAGCAGTCTCTCATTTTGTATGGTTTCTTGTACAAAGGAACCTTCTAATATGCCTTACTTTTTCAGGGCATGGTAATTAAGATGAATCAAAAAGGGTAACTTCAAGATTTTCAATTTCAATAGTTCTATATCTTGTTATCATATTTCTAAAGACAAATGTTCTGCTAAGACCTTCAGAAACTCGTATTTTTATCTCAACGATAAATAGATTCACCATTTCCTGTACATCTGACATGAATTGATCTGTCTTCACAAAAAAATGAATGGAGCCTTGGAGATAATATCTCACAACTTACCATTCAATAAGGCTAAGATAATCTTTTGACTGAAACTTGAACAGTACAGTTGAAGCAGTGGAACCTAATATAAATAACAAATGATCTACTGATGAAAGTAAGGAAAAAGAGTGTTAACTAGACATTATTTATCATTCAAAAGAGTGACATAAGAAACAGACCTCCAAATGCCCATTTATGGGAGGTAGCATTAGAATGAAGGAACTTCGGGTGTACACGAACATGATCCATACCACCTGCATAAAGAAGAAGTATTATTAAAGTAACTAAAGAAACAAACCTTAGTTGTCTAACTTCATCACACTAGCAAGATCGTACCAAATCCTTGCCATAGCTATTTACTATAGAATCATGTAAATTGCTTCACAGTAACAGTGCTAAAGATGCATGGCATTCCTTATAAGCTTAACATTCTTGGCTTGAAGATCACAAGAGATGAGAACACAGATAACTGTATAATAACTGATATCTAAATTCTAGGATTATATTTTCAAAAATTAAAAAGTTGGCAACATTTCCAAAATTTTAGAAGGACCTTGTATAGATTTTTTTTGTGCATATCGAACATCATAATCTCCTGCTTTCCAAAATTGGTGAAAGCTGCTTTTTGAAGAAACTTTTCCAGACTGATTTGGCATAGAAGAATTAACTGGAGGCATACTTCCAACATTTCTTGTGTTTTCATGGTTTACTTGCACACTGTGATTTATTCCAAGAGCATCAGTGCTGTTTTGAATTTCCTGGACTGGCTGACCCAGACAATTTGACCTTGACAAAGATGTTGACAATGTATGCCTTCCCGGCTGATTTAATATCTGATGACTATCTCTTGCACTAAAAGTTTGCTGTGCGGACCTTTCAGGATGAGATGGTGAACCAAGAGCAGAATATGTAATGCCATTAGATTGTCTTGATCCATTCTGCTCCAATCCACCTTCATGTTGGCCATTAGCTAAAGATACAGATGGTAGAGTTCTTTGAATCCTATTCTCAAGGTCAGGTTTGGTATCTTTGAAATACCAGTCGAAATCATGACCAGCTGATCTCGAAAATGCAAGATCTTCAACTGTCTGGGTACAAATTGGCTGTTCTATTTGTGTAATACACAAATTTTGAGAGCATTCATTTTTTGAAACCAATCTTCCTATAGATGATTGCAATTGCACTTCTGTTGGATTTTTCTCCTGAACTGAATCCTCATCGTCACTGCTCAGGTCAATCACACTTGAAGCCACATTACTTACACTTGTGGGCATGTCTTCTATGCCAAGTAATCCCTGCACGAGGAAAACAGAGAAAATTGATTCAGTCTAACCAAAAGCCTGGCACTCAAATTTGTGGATATTTCTTTCATGCCAGAGAGAGAAAATATAGTCAATCTTCCTTAATCTCATTTCCATATAACTGGTTCAAAAAAAATGATTTACTAACAGCAAACATTAACTACTATGATATGCTACCACTGTAGGTTTGACCTGTGAAAGTTTTAATTACTTTATTAACTGCCTTCACTCTCTATTAGATCCATTATTTGGTAAAATGGTTTAATAAGATTGGCTTATGATAGAAAATGTATTCTTTTGCCAGATAAAAAGGTAAGAATACATTTCATACATTTTTAACAGAGATAAATCCAATGTTAAGGAACTTAAACTACAGAGAGCAAGCCATAGCTCATAGAAAGGAGATACAATCACAAAGCATGGATATTGTCAAACATTATTTTCCATTCAAGAAGCAGAGAATGCCATGCAAAATCTGTGCAAAAAAGTATACAATACCTATGCATCAATGGCAAATTCAAACCTCGTCAAACATGACAATTTGACACATTCAAGTCAGCATGAACACATCACCAAAAACATTAATTACACATTCTAGCATAGCCAAATGCATCAAGATAGAATAGTTGTACTAACAAATCCCACAATTCGAAAGAGGAAGCATACTCTTTCAATTGCAAAACAGTAATTTGGTTTGTTGTGGGGTGCTTCTATATCAATGTATTGAATCAAAGTATCTATAAATATGCTCATTAGGCTTATAAAAATGAAGAGAATAGGTTAGCAACAAACTGTAATATCCCCAAATAGGGATAATAGAAAAATAACAATATCTCCAAAAGTATGCAATAAAAAATTCTGATATTTTATTTTCAAATAGAAAACTCTTCAATAAACTCAAATCTAAGCTCAGAATATTTTTCTGAATTTTTTACGAATTTCCGAATATTTCTGAGTATAAAAAAGTTGCAGAAAATCCACTAAACTACCCAAAATTTTCAGAAAAACATTACAATGATTCCCCTTAAAATTTCAGAGTTTAAACCAAGATAAATATGCAGATTTTTAACACCATAAGTACCTCAAAATGGTTCAAAATTATTTCCAAACCCTAGCCAACCCTCAAAATGGCGCTAGGCTCCCAAAATGGTCAGCGTTAGGTATATTTTATATGCTCCTCAATAGCCATACACCAAAAACTCAGAAATTGACAATTTGCAGCTGTAGAAGTTTCCAGATCTGAGTCTTCAGCACTGAGATTCTCCTCTAATTTGGCCTCGAAACCTGATGAATACTTGCAGCCCAGAAAAATAATGTGCTAGGGTTTCACAAACTGGAATTTTTCCACACTCCTCCGACTAGGGAGAGCTCGTATGTCTCACCGAAATCAGGGATACCTAAGGGTTTCAATCCTCAAGCCAAGTTGCAATAGCAATAAATAGAAAATTTGATCACATAATGAGCTCTAAAAGACCCCTAGAGAGTTATATAATAACTCCCAAAGAGATGAATTAATCTCAACCCTTGATTCACCACCTCTTAATCCAATGCTTCACATTGAAACCCTAAAAACTGAACCAATAAGCTCCTTCAAAACCCATGCCCCCTTTGCCTTTTTGTCACATGCTTTTTAAAATCACTTAAAGTACATAAAAAGGGGACAACTTAAGTCTTTTGGCTAGGAATCTTTTAAGTTGCCTAAAAAGACGTGCCCAACTTAAAATAACTTAAGTTGGCTTAAAATAATTTAAGTTCACTTAAGTTGCATTAAAAGATGTGCACACAACTTAAAAATAGATTTTAGAACAAGCCAAAGACTCCATATCTTACCCAATGATGTTCTATGTCCTCTTCCTCTTGGGTAATCCAAGGAAAGGACAACCAATCTGCTGCTAATCATCTTGATTTGAGTTGGGGATATTACACAAACCTTCATCAAAAAACGGTTTTCGGAAATATTATATGCATTTCAATTGATTGTGATACTATTTTGAGTAAGTTTTCCAAGCAAGATAAACTTATGAGAATGTGATAGGTGGATATATCAATCCCCCTATATTCTTGGAGGCTCCGAGAGAGTTGATTCCAATTGGTGTATGAAGGCGCAACCCATTTCCATGTTGCAGTTTTCCCACATTAGGTTTCTCTAAGATATATCTTATGTCCCTCTTGTTAGTGAAGTTTTGTGCTCTTCGTTTGCTCAGTTATTCATTTCTAACATGCTGACTTGATTCTGAAACTTAAGAAGTATTTGCCTTTTATGTTTGAATTGTTTGTAAGCATAGTGCTTGATTTACAAGAGCAATCAAAATTTATATCAATCATACACCATGGAATTTGTCCATGAATGAATCACACGAGTACGTTTTATTAAATACAAGCACATAGACATAAAAATTGGGTATGTGCATTAGAGTGATCCTAGTACATTTAATGGTGGGGCATAAAAGGATACTACAACAACAGTAGATCACTCCCAATACAAATAACTCATGCAGAAACCCATAACAGGAATGTAATAATTCATGGCTCAAACATTAAAGTTCAATTGGTGTTCTGATAAAAATGGGGGTAACAGCCTCTTAAAATTAAAGGGCACTGCCCACAACAGAATCCCAAATCCGCAATACCATCAATAATCAATACAATCAACAACCTAATCACTATTTGTAAGTTTGTCCCATTATTACAAGATACACCACTTTCAATGAGAAAATTAATCAATGGCTCTTATAATTCTAGAGATGAGTTGGTGGTTCTTATGCAACACTTCTGCTACACATTACACAGCTCTTCGTACATCTTGTGCACCAAAATAGAGAATTGCACAATATCGAAGAGGGAGTTTCACAATCATCTTCCTTCATACAAGGATTTTAATACATAGTTTGGCACTACGACTTCTTCCGATCATTTGCACTTTATTACAGAATTCTGCTCTATATTCATTTTTGCATTTCTGAGATTAGAGCTTAATATAATGCTTCACAATACTAATCTATATTTATATGTACAACAAAATATATGATAGGTATTATTTTTTAAGTTGAACTGGTGAGGTTCAAGACTAAACAGCATAGACATTCTTAATAGGATACCCAAGTCAAATGCTTGGCACATGAAAAATCTACGGGAAGGTGTATGTGCTGGTTGTCAAAGCCTAAAGATCATCTGTCTTGAAAATGGTAAAAGTCAAATAGTCTTTCATTTGCATATCTGGCATTAATGTGTGTCAGCTATTGATAAAAACAAACAAACAATGTCAAGGGGACACGCCATTGTACAAAGAATAATAACCATTAAAACTTCTAAGGAAACTGAGCACGGGGCTTCAACAGGGTTATCCCAAATTATTAATACTTAACAAAACCGCAATTTTTTGCATCTTAACCTGATAACCAATAGCAGTTACTTTGTAAAACAGAGATGTTGAACAGATAACAAAGCAGGTACCCCAAATGATTCAACCCTTATATTGTTCAAAATGACTTGAGCATTAAATATTTTCTAACATTCAAAGGCCATTAAATATTTCTGAAACTCAAAGGCCAATCATGTGAAATACAAGTATTGAATGCTCCAAGCACTTATTCCAAAAAAGGACATTTGATAATCAGCAACAACAATACACAAAACCAGTCGCATTTCTGATGAAAGTCAAAGGCAGAACATCATGAATGACAAATATTAGACACTCGGCACAGATAATCCGGACAAAGATGACTTCGTACAAAAAAATTCTGCACAGAAACAGTGGCATATAAATCCTAAGCTTTTAAACAAAAGCCACTTCTGAGACCATTATTATTTAATACAGTTACACAAACAGTAAACTTGCTTTGAATATTGTCTTTCCATTTTAACTTTAATTTTTCAAAGCCTCCACTAGAAGACAAAAACTTGCTAATAAAATCAAGACGATGTAGAAACAAAAAACTTAAAAAGGAAAGGAGTCGCGTGCAAAATTTAAATTTCGTGAATAAAGAATCTCCAACATGAAACTTTACCAGTTTTTAATGGAATTAAAAGGCACGAATAGCAAGCATGTGTTATATCCGGTTTCAAGAGGAAAAAAATTATTTCTAAATCACAACCATATATATGATCCGATTTGAAAAAGAACACGATTATTTTTAAGTCCAAGACAAGCAAATGTTTCACCAGATTTCGAGAAGAAAACAGTTATTTTTAAATCACGGGCATAAAATTCAGCATCGCAGTAATTCAATCCAAAACAGAAAATAATGCAGCACTATTCAAAATGAATGGCGGATATACACAGGATATACATTTCAACATCTTTTACGATCAATATAAAATCTAATTTTGCAAAATTTAAAACTAGTAACAATAAAGAGAAAATAGAAGGAAAAAAGCAAAGGAAAAAGCAAAGGAAAATAAAAAAAGTTTACCTTCCCTGTATCCTTCCTGATTGAATCCACAGCTGAGAAGAACTACAAAACTTGTCTTTCCCTCTGTATCTTGCAAAACAAAGCAATATGGGATGTCTCTCAGAGGATGAGGGGAAACTGTGAGCTTTCCATATCCCCCTTGACTTCCAGAATCTTCCTTATTGTCCTGTTCTTTCCTCTGCTCCAAGATATATTTGGATTTAAAACCTGTATATACAAAAAAAATAAGTTTTATAGACCTTTCTTCTAATCAATCCAAATCTTGGCACAATCTTTTCAGGCTTTCTGTACCACTCTAGCCAGCCTGTCCTTCTAGAAAACCCTAAGTGCCAGCCTGTCCTTTTTTAGAAAGCCCTAAGTACTGCTTGTCCTTTGTAGATTGCCCTAAAAGCAGCAGTCAGATGATCAAATCCCAACCATTCTCTGCCAATCACATCACATCAGAATGGTACAATGGCCACACACCACCAAATCTTTACCAAATCTTTTTGAGGGCTAGACAGATCAAGTCAATCAAGAATGGCAACTCATTTCTTTTACATCCCATTTATATAGAGGTTTGGTATACCTATCCAACTAATTTTCCTAGGGTTTCTCCTTTTGGTTTGATTTAGGTGGTTATGGTTTTGCTTTTCTGCCCTCTTTTGGCTGTTTTTTTCCAATGCATCTCTTTCCTCCTTTGACCATTTTCTCTCTCTAAGAGAAATAAAATTCTTATTTCTTTAGAGAGAGGTTTGGTTATTTCCTCTCTCTACTTTTATGGCAGTACATCACTGCCACTTAAAAGTAGGCTGCATGTGCCATGTCTTTGTCATTACTTCAAACTTAACTTATCCTTCCCTCAATAATGACATTATGGCCAATTTAATAGGGAATTAAATATGGCTATCAATGCATGGATGTTAACCTAGAGTTTAACTTGTAGTTTGACAGCTGTCAAGAGGTGTGGTAGGTGGTTATTACAGCTGTTAATAAGTATAGTGGATGTATATTTATAAATATATATTGATTTCTATGGAGAATATTTCTTGGTAAGAGAATCTATAAATTAGATTTTGTTTGTCATAACAATTAGAAAGTTTGTTAAGATATTTATATGTGAGTGTTCTTTCCATGGTTTATTTTTATGGGTTTTGTCTAAGTTTATTTATTTAATCTTTTGTAGATATTACTTTAAAGATATTATTAAATATTATTTTTGAAATATATAAATAGACTATGTTTGTTGTAGTGTAATGATAATAAGATATTTTGAAAAGTGAATAATGAAGGTTTAAACTTCATCTTATTTTGTTTATTAATAATTAGATTGGGTATATATAGTTTTATGTTTATTAATTTTAAAGTAAATTACAATGTAAAAAATATAGTTTAAATATTTAAAAATTCTATATATAATATACAATTATTAATTATTAATTTATTTTGCTTTAATTATTTGTTTTAAAATAGAATACAATGTAAGAGATATAATTTAAATATTTGATTACTAATGATTATTCTGATATATATGATCATTAAATTTATAGAATTTTCAAGATGGAGATCCAACTTTGACATTTAAAAGTGGAGTATGATATATGTATTTGTGTATCAAGATTTTTTTTATAATAAATAGTCGAATTTGCTTTCAATTGTCTTCTAGTTTATGCTCTAGGTAATTTTTTTCTTTCATGTTTACCACCTACAATTAATTCTATTGAATTACATTAATATATTTTTAAAAATTAGTTAAACATCTTAATTAAATAAAATAATTCTTAAATAATTAAAATAAAATAAGTTCTATGTAAATTAAGCAATTCAACACTACTACTTAAATTAAAATAAAATAGCTATTAATATACATATTTATTTTATTTAGTGATGAGATGGTTTATTTTATTTTGAGAGTTATCTTAATTTATTAGTCCATAGACTACATATAGTGTGAGATTTGAGCCTGAATATAGTGTGTGATTTGAGCTTGAAACAAGTCTCACATCTACAAACCATTAGTGAGTTTCAACTATTGTTTAATGGTAAACCAGTTGTGTTTAAGAAAAAGCCTCCAAAATATCATCCAGGAGCATGAGTCGACCTCGGGACCTATATGGGGCAAACCCAAAGCCCTTAACCAACCATTCTACGTGTTCGGGTCTCAAAACTCTTTTATTTGATTTGACAACTTAATGGAACATTCTATTTCTATTTGCATATTTTTTGTCAATTTAGCAACTTTCTTTTTTTATTTGTATTGTTTTATGTTTTAAATGTGTATGCAAATATTTAATAATCAAATAATACTTAATTTCTTTAAGGAAAAAATCTAGATTTGTTTAAGTTTATTTCATTCCATTATTTAAGTTTAATGGTAATAGCCTCTAAAATATCAAGTAAAAGCCTCCAAAACCTCACTTATCATATAAAAGTTAGATAAATATTGATTTGACAACTAGATGGAAACATTCTATTTCTATTTGCATATTTTTTGTCAATTTGATGACAACTTTCTTTTTTCATTTGTATTGCTTTTATGTTTTAAATCTATATGCAAATATTTAATAGTCAATAATACTTAATTTCTTTAAAGAAAAAATCTAGATTTGTCCAAGTTTATTTCATTCCATTATTTAGCATTTATTATTAATTGTTTAATCCAGCCACATGCAACTAGAATTTACATACACAAACACGTACTCTCTAATATATTAGCTTACATATAATTTTCTAATTTGATTTTTTTAAATATATTTCAATGTATATTGTTTTCCACTATAAATCTATTAGACTATTAAAATTAGTATAGATATTTTAAATACATCTCTCTAAGATATCGATTTTAATTATTTTATTATTCTAATGAACAAACTCAACTTCAATTATACTAGTCATAATTGTGATAATATGAATCATTATCATGACTCACCTATCAACTAGAGAACAAATACTTTCATTACAGTCCTACAAACGGAGGTATGTGTCACTCTATGACACTTATTATCAACTAAATAACAAATATAACAACTATAATATTCATCAACTTAAAACCATTAAGTTTACACAGTCTATGATAAAGTTGTAATAAGATTTTTGGATTAAAACTATGTTGCATTTTTTTACATCAACGTTTGGATCATACTCCATGATCCATCATCGGGATGCAAAGTAGATTGAGAGAAGAGTGAAAAATGAAGAAGCAGACTTGGGAAGATAAAGGATGAAGGGAAGGGGGGTGGTCTAAACTTCAAAAAAGACATTTATAAAGGCCAAAAAGAAAAATAAAAAGGAGTAAACAAGAAAATGGAAGGAGAAATTTAAGCAAACAAGACTAAAGTGAAAATGCAAGAGAAGAATGTCAGAATAGACTAAAGCAAATGCAACATAAAACAAAACAAATCACAAAGCCTAATTAGACTAAAATGAATTAATGCAAAATAGAGAGAGCAATGAGAATTTTTAAAAACAACATAATTTAATAATAAGAGAAGGAAATGAATATTTAAATGAAAAATTAAATTGAGAAAAAAAGATTTAGAAACAAAAGAAAAGGAGGAAAGATTTAAAGTTAAAATAAATTAATGCAATTCTTAAAATATTTACCCTAATAAAAATTAAAGCAAATTACCAAGAAAATAAAGAGAAAATCAAAAATTAAGGAAAATGGGTAAATAAATGAAAACTAATGCAATAAAAGAAAGAAAAGAAAGCAAGAAGTATAAGACGAAGAAGAGAATAAAAAGATGGGAAAAAGGAAAAAGAAACGAAAATACAATCTACTAAAATAAAAGCAAGGACATTCTAGAAAGGAAATTAAGAATCCTATTTCCAAAAATTGGGAATAAAAGAAATTAAAAAGTGTACTACAAACCCAAAGAAAACAAATTCACAAAATTCCAAAGCAATAAAAAATGGACAAATGGTAAAGAAAGTGAAAACAACCATGGAGCACATAATGTAAATAAATACATTATTCGTATTGATTTACAATATGAAGAAGAAAACGAAAAAAGAAAAACAAGAAGGAAAAACCTAAAAAGAAAGAAAAAAGAACATCAACAAAATGCAACAATTGAAAAGAATAGTTAGAAAAAAGATAATATATACACAAATAAATCAATATCATAAATAAAAATGTGTAAGATATATATCCATATGACTTATATCTATACATGCAAAAATGAACAAAATGAAGAAAAAGAGAATAAATATATAAAGAAAGAATAATATACATAAGCAAAATAAATTATCAAAGGAAACAATGTGATACAAAGAAAGAAATGAAAGCAAGATGCATAAGATTAGAGGGAAAAGAGAATAAAATAATAAAAAAAAAGGGAAAAAGAGAATAAAATACAACACAGATTTAATCTAGAAATCTTATTACAAATTCATCAACTTAGTAAAAACATAATATATATTGACTTACAAATATTTGTAGATCTCAAATTTTTATGCAACCGTAGAACAAATACTTTTATTACAATACTAAAAAATGTAGTATTATCAACTATATATATAATGTTCTATTTTAATTTTTAATTTTAAAATAAATTATAATGTAAAAGATATAGTTTAAATGTTTTAAAAGTTAAAAACTCTACATAATATCAAATTATTAATTATTTATTTATTTTATTTTTATTTATTATTTTAAAATAGAATAAATAAGTCAAGCTTATATTGATAAAAAAAACTATTTAAATATATGT
>VDFB02105902.1:0-23880 GCA_007258455.2 Sequoia sempervirens
GGAGAGGGGATATAGAGAGAAGTAGAGAGGGATAGGAATAGAGAAGTAGGGAGAGAGAGGCAAGATTGAATTATAGAGGGAAGGAGAGAGAAAGAGAGAGAGGACATAGAGGTAGATGTTTAGCTCAAGGGAGAGAGGTAGAGAAAGGGATGAAGATAGGAAGATAGAGAGGTCTAAAGTGAAATGGATATAGATAGAGTGGGATAGAGAATGAAAGAGAATGGGATCCTACTTATTATGAAAATTATACTTGTTGATTATTGAAACCTATTGATTACTAAAATTTGACTGTCTAAAAAATTATAAGATCTTGAAAAACCTATAATATGAATTATAAATCATAGAGATATAAGAATATTCCAAAACATCCTAAAGAGCTATATACATTAAATATAACTTAATGTATAAGAAAGTGAATTTCCATATATAAATGTCCTTATACTTCAATGTTTATTTCATGTATATAATCTTACTCGAAGAGAAAGAGAAAGATAAATTTCCAAAGAGAACAATAACACAAGTGCATTGGAAATTTCCAATAATTGTGCTTGGATTTTCCTTTGGCTTCCAACCCAAAGGTTTGGAGTGACTTTTCAATGTACAAAGATGTGTTTTTCCTAATAGTAAAAAAAAGATAGAATCTTGAATGTGCTCCCCATCACATTTGAACATGTTTCAATATCAAATCAAAAATTACCATGATAATGTTAAGCTATCTCTTTTCTTTCTAACCATGTATGTCTTTTCACGATTTGTGGTTGAAATCACAATATCGTGCCTTAAATTTTTCCCAAGATGAACATTTACATCAATATTTTTAATTGAAACTTCATTTGATAAGACTTATAGTAGCTAAACCATTAAGAATTTGAAGATGATGCAAGCTAGTGATTTGTGGCAATTTGTGTGTACATTTTAAATATATATATTTTAAATGTTGAAAGAAATCATGAATCTTTCAACATCTCCTTTAATAACTAGTTTTAAACAAGAAATAACATTTTTAGAAAGTAATGTTTGTGTCATACAACATAAATTTTTTCCTATAAATGATACAATTATAATTTTTGAAATATAGATTCTCAACATCAATATCTAGGGAAAGGATATTTTTTCATAATTTTTTGTGACATATATTTTTTAATTAATTTTTAAATTCACTGTAACTATAATTTGGACATGCATGTGTTTTGTACAACCTAACTTGTTTATATATCGAAATATTTCTTTTTTTTTGTGAAATAAGGACATCAATACCTAGGTAAAGGGTATTTTTTGAATTTTTTTTACAATGGTTTACTATTTTTCCACCTCTATAGAACAAAGAGTTTGATGTTTAGAGAAAACCTATGTTTAGTTTAAATTAAATGTTAAATACAAGATAAAATTAAAACATATCAAAACTATACTTGTTGGAAAGCTCATTTCAAGGGCTACAATATTGCAAAAGATCATCTCTAAATGACATTATTTAATCCATCAAAAGGTAAAGAAAATATGTTTTTCTACCAGCATTTTGATAGGTGTGAAGGATACTCCATTATGGGTATGATTTAATACTAGAGGGGGGTATGCACAAGATCATGATGGGCCAAAAAGTGGCAATATGATGGGTATGTGGCTGATGAATTTTTTGCTACCTAAAATTGATGAAACAAAAAGGGTTTTTAAAGGATATTCCCATCTTTCCACCAATATAAATTATGTTTTACTTTGAATTTAATAAGTAATTATTATTCATTTTTTATTCAAATCATGACTAAAGTCCTGATTGATGGGTTGATTGAAAAACATCTATAGCTTTCAAATAGTATCACATTTTTTGAATCCAAAACATCTATCACATTCTATACTTTTCATACTATAGGATTAAAAAAGAAAATTTGAATTTCATGAAGTTTTGACCAAGTTAAGATGGTTAAACATATGAGTATTTATATTTTTAAAAGTTGTAATAAAAATCATAATTAATTATTTACTTGGAAAAGAATTGTAAAAAATATGCATCACATTAGGACATGAGTCCTCTACCTATATCTAAAATATTATAAGAAAATATTATCATTTTATTGTGGTTAGGTGGTCAAACGACACCTTTATTTTTTCCTTGAAATTCAAGTACTACCGCATTGAAATTTCAAATTTTCACCAAATAGATTTTAAAAAAAATAAACCTAGTAGTTTAGAATCTACATTCAATTTGCTATAGATTCTATTCTTACATATTTTTGAAATAATATAAGTAACTTATTCAAATTTTTACGTCAAGTTGCCTAACTCTGATTTTTTTGAATTTTTGGCCACTTAAGGGCCTATGTTTTCCATGATGATCCTGCACATACCTAGGGTTTCTACCAAAGGGAGTTTGATCTAAGGGGTTTTTATCTATCCCTCTACAATTAAAACCCTTTGAACGGAACCTAGCAAAGATAAAATCATTAGTTTTTATAAAAAAAGTGATTTCAGGTAAAAATCAACATGTCCCAAAAGTGAGACATACTATTGTGGCAACAACTATATGTTAAGGCTTTCATTTTTAATTTATTTTATGAGTGTATTCTTTTTTTCAAAAAAAAAATGTGTGGTATTTTTTATTTAGTCTTTTAATTGTTCATCAAAATTTCACATAAATTACATTTTTAGAAACTAGACTCCATTCTACACATTCAAAAAAATGATTTTTGATCAATTTTCTAAACCTTTAAGGGGGAGCACACTCAATTTTCTATTTTTAAGGATGATTCCACTTGGAAACTAGTAAAAAATCATATATTTTTTAAAAAGTAGTAGAAAATTAGGCATAAACTACATGGTGTTAGCTATTTCTCACTGAAGTGATTTTTGAAATATTAAAAAAATGTTTAAGACATTTTAGGGGGGCCACACTAGATGCTATATTATACTTTTTGAAAAAATTATGACCAATTTGTGTGGCCTCCTTTTTTGAACCCCTTCCACTCTACCTTAGAAAAAATGGTACTTTAGAAAGTAGACTTAGAACACTATGACTTTAAGCATCTTCAAATTTTGAGTCTAACTATCTTAATTTTTTCATCCAAGGCCAGTCTTTCCTAATTTTAGAAAAATATGGTCATTTAAGACCCCCTTTTGGTCTCCAATCTTTGTGCACTTACAATATGAATGAGTTTTGATGACTAGGATGTGGTTTATGGAATGAATAAAATGTCAAAGATTTAGGCTAGGGTTGAAATTTTTATTTTTTGGGATGAATATGAGTTAGTATGGAGGAAGAAATGAGATAAAATGTAGGATAAAGAATATTGAATTTTTGTTGAGGGTATGTGTAGGATCATCATGGAAAAAATAGGTCCTTAAGTGGCAAAAAATTTAGAAAAATCAGAGTTAGGCAACTTGACATAAAAATTTGAATAAGTTATCTATATTATTTCAAAAATGTGTAAGAATAGAATCTATAGAAAATTTAATGTAGTTTCTAAACTACTAGGTATGTTTAAAAAAAATAAAATCTATTTGGTGAAAATTTAAAATTTCAATGCAATGGTACTAAAATTTCAGGTAAAAAACAAGAAGTAGGTGTTTGTCTGACCACCCTAAACACAATAAAATGATAATATTTTTTTATAATATTTTAGATATAAGTAGAGGACTCATGCCCCAATGTGATGCATATTTTTTTGTAATTTTTTTCTAAGCAAGTAATTAATTATGATTTTTTTATTACAACTTTTCAAAAAATATAAAAATGCGTATGTTTGACCACCTTAACTTGGTCAAAACTTCATGCAATTCAAATTTTGTTTTTTTAATCCTATAGTATGCAAAGCATAGAATGTGACGCATGTTTTGGATTCAAAAAATGTGATACCGTTTGAAAGCTATAGATGTTTTTCAATTAGCCTATCAATTAAGATTTTAGTCATAATTTGAATAGAAAATGAATAATAATTACTTATTAAATTCAAAGTAAAGCATAATTTATATTGGTGGAAAGCTGAGAATCTCCTTTAAAAACCCTTTTCATTTCATTAGTTTTGGGTAAAAAAATAGTCATCAGCCACATACCCATCATCTTGCCACTTTTTGGCCCATCATGATCCTGTACATACCCTTGATCAAATATCGAATAGTAAAATCAATAGTTAGGATATGAGATGGATATGAGTATGAGATGAACAAGTTATAATGGGATGGAAAAGTGTTTTTTTAATTTTTCTTTTGATTATGCTAAAAAAGTATAAAGATAAATCCTTATTTTGATATAGAAAATAAATATTATTCACCAAGGTATGAGGAACTAGGGTGACATTGTATTCATTACATATACAAAAAGATTATCCTTTTTTATACCAAAAATATGGAAATCTTGAATGAATGTGTGAGAGAAGAACACTTAGAGCATGATAGTCCTAGTGCACAAAGGGTATAAATGAACCATTATGCAGAAGATATTTTTTTGTGTAAGATTATCGCTCAATACACACAATGAAAGTATTAGTCATTGTCATATTATATGAATGTATCACAAACACAACATACAAAAGAAATGGTGATGCCTCATTCTATGATCCTCTAGACACACCAAGATATTGGGAAATCAAGGTGGCTTCGAGTAAATGTTGGAAGTAGATACAAATATAAATCAAAAGAAAATACCAAATGATTAAACAAATTAACATCCATCATATCTCTTTCAAAAGAGGTTGTGATTATTATCCTAGATTGTGCCTATTGTAGGAAAGATATATGCATTAAGGCATAGATTGGGATGATAAATTAGACATGATTTAGGAAATATGTATATAGGAAATAGGTTGATTCATCAATTATCTTAATTTATACTTTTTCATAAAAGGTTGATGTTTTTTATGATGAGTAATTTTATTTTTCTTGAGTTTCAAGTCTAGGGTGATGATGATTAATAATTTATGGGATAGATGGTGTTTATGAATACATTTATGGATATCAAATTGCATATTTTCTAGTTTATTTATGGAAGATGAAAATGACAATGATAATGGTAAGATGATTATAATGGTGATTTTATGGTGGTGAATGATGAAAGGATATGGATGTATAGGGATATCAAAGACATCTTGAGATCTTATTGCTAGCAAACCTAAATTTGATTGATTTGATTGATGATAGTGAAAACATGTTTGATGATATGAAAAAGAAGCGATTGTGTTTCTAATGATAAGTAAAACACAGAGTAGTGGGAATGATACATAGCGATGATGATTTATTGGATAAATGGATAAATACTTGTAGAAGGATAGGAAGAAAAATAGATGGTTTGATATTGAATGCTAGAGTGTAGGTGAGATCAAATTGATGGTGGCCGTTTGGATTAAAAGTTATGGAGGAGAGTTTTATGGAAATAATTTTATTCATGGGATGGTGGAGAATGCTTGAATGTTTTTTCTTTTGTTTTCTTTTCAAGATATTTGATTTTTTTGGATATTTGGAATATCTAATTTCTTGTTGAATTTTTGAAATATTTGTTTTTTGAAGATGTCTAGATCACTAAGTTAGCTAAAAGACATATATCAATATTCATTCCAAAACAATATTTTATCAATTTCCCCTTCTGTCAAGCAATATATGGGATACTATGAGTGGATGAAGGGACTAGTGTGATGGATGGATATGTGAAGGATGGGGAGGATAGGAATTATGAAAATATATCTAAGATAAGGGATTTTACCCCAAGAGAATTTTGTTTGTATTGTTTTATGTCTAAGGTGATGGTATGACATGAGATAGTATATGGTCAAATGAAATGACCATATCAAGAGTTTTCTAATAGCATGTTTTGAAGTATATGCCACTATTTTTTGTCAAGATCAAGGTAGATAACGAATATGGATGAAAATGGAATGGATTGGATGGATAGCGGTGTTAAGATAAAATAGTGTGATGTATGAGATAAGATACTCCCAACTATAATGCTACATAGATAATTAATTTTATACATGAAACCTGTGAATGGGTTTTCATCATAGTACTTATTGAAAGAATTATAAGAATGGATTTCCCTATGGAATAGGTTATTTTTCTTTAATTTTTTATTCATTTTTTTGCTACACATGGTACCTTTAAACAATTTTTTACCATGAAACTTTTTCAAGGTGCCATCAAAGTGGGTTTCACAAAAAGATGGATTATTTCTCTTCAATTTTATTTTTTTAAATTATTTTAGATTTATTGTTTTTAATTTTGAATGATCATCGAATATGTGGGACCACTTGGTGGTGTTGATATAAATTTGGTTATCATAATTTTGCAATAATTTCTTTCCAAGTGAGGAGTTCCTTTGCCAAGATAAGGGAAATTTTATATTTCCCATGGATGTTATTATGATCCTTGATAATACTAGGATTAGATTTATCTAAATAGATATATTGTGATAGAGTTTTATTAGATCCCTTATGATAAAGTGTTGCTACCAGAACATAGTGAATGTGGGATTTAAGATTTTTGGATTTTAGGTGAGATGTTTGATGGCTATGGGGAGCATGTGAGATGTGGACATGCATTATTTGGTAGTTTAGATATATCATTTTTTCCAAACATGGGATGATGGATGATGGAATGTGGATGTGATATTCTAAGTTTTTTTGGGACCAACAATTTTATACACTTGGCATGTTGGTACTGAAGACTATTTTAAAATAGGTGGATGCATGATAGATGGAAGGAATTTTTTGATGTGGCTCCATAGTTTTATTGACTATTATATTTTTATTTTTATTGGATTCTTTACATGATAAAATTCTCTTTAGGATTCATTTCAAATTTACATGTCCACTTTGACTTTTGGTATTAATAGCTGAACAAAGACTTGACTTTGATCTTTTTATTTTCTTGGTCATAGTTATTGGGTTGAAGGATCTATGAATGGTTGTCTATGATGTGGTAGAGAGGAGTAATTGAAATAATCATATTTTAAGGACTATTCATGACCCCTATATTGATTCTTGCATTAGTTATGAAGTTTCCCCTAGTATCATGAAGTCACCACTAACATCATTTGATTTACTAATCAATGACTAACCAAGACCTTGATATTTAGGATTTTCAAAAAAATATATTAACTATAAAACATATTTTGGCAATGGAAATAGTACTCCCAAACTTTGAGGAATAAAGCATAAGGGTAAGATTCCTATTTCACACGTGCTACACTCAAGGACACTGTAGAGATCTAAATCCAATGAAGAACAATGGAAGAGATCTGAAAATAGCTTATCCTAGGGTATGTTTAGAGATTCATGAGGGGATCACTGCCAAGCTAGGGATTGAAAAAATGTATGAAATACAAGATCTAATGATTCAACACAATGATGCAAGAAACTTCACTAAATGAGCTATAAATGCAAATAAATTAGAACAACAAATTAGAAAAGCACAGAGGAGCACCTAGAAACCTGAGAGAGCTTGAATGGAGACCTGAAATACTAAATAACCTAAAATTTAGGCCTACTAGGATTCATACACTAGTCTGGGTGTATCAATTCTAGATCTGGGTTTTTACATAGGAACTGGTTTCTAGAAAAAGGTATCCAAAACTACAAACATCTAAAAAATGACCTAAACTAGGACTCGTATGCTAGGAATAGTGTATGAGTCTAGTTATAGTTTTCTATAACTTCAAAGTCTGAATCTAGTCTTCAATGTCTACTCTTTCTATTCCACTTTGTTTCTAAATCTAAAATCTTGATTTTGGGGCTATAGGTGACTTTTTAATGAAGATTATAACCTTGAAAATGAGGAGACAATTCCAACAACTTTCTCCAAGCTTGTAACCTAATCTTCAATGTTCCTTCCTGATCCAAGAAACCTAGATCTGCAATCACACGTGTAAAGAGGAGAAAAACTTATTGATTGTTAGTGAATAGGGGTTTTCCTTGGTCAACCCCGCTTAGGTAATTAAACCAAATGATGAAACAATGAAACAAGGACATGAAATATGAACATTCATACCTTAAATGATTCCTTGTAAATGATGTCTTGTAAATCCACAACTCAACATGAAATGGCCATGAAGGATGTGGATCTTGATCTTGACAATAGGTGCAGAACAATTCTTGATCTTGGATCTTCAATTTGCTACATCACAACACTAGCTCAATAACATGTTTGATGCTTGATAACCTTAACATGATAATGGATCTTGGATTGCTGCAATAATTGATGGAGAATTCTACCCTTGAATGCTCTTTGAAGATCTTGTGAAGTCTTGGAAATATGGACTCTTGAGTGCTTAACTTGATATCATGGATGCTTAATGGAATAATGATTTGAGACCTCATTTATATAGTAAATAAATTTAATATTCCATTTATTAGATCACATATGACAAATTCATGAAATTTGAACTTAAAACCTAATTTTCCCACTCAAAACCTTAAAAATAGGCCAAGTGGGACTCATACACCATCTGTAGTGTGAGTCTCACCTGGGTGGGACTCATACACCCAAAGTTGTGTATGGGTCCTATAGGGTCTATTTGGAGAGAGAAAGTGTTGGGGAGTGAAGAAGTAAGTTTATTTGTTGATATTGTCAAGATTTTGATTGAAATATGCCTTGGGATGCACAATATAGGGTCTTAGAGGCCTATTAATGATGATATTAAGGTCATAAATGCAAGAGGGTCCAAAATCCAATGTGAGTGTAAATAAATACACTTTACAACATCAAATTAAGGAAAAATTAGGTCTATTCAGCTTTAAAAGGGCCCTAAATCCAATCTGAATATGTAAAACAAATCACAACACTAGATTAGGTCCATTTAATTTACAAGCCTCCTAAATTTAATTTGAAGGTATGAATAAATATACTTTATAACACTAAATTAAGGAAAATTTAGGTTTATTTAGCTTTAAAATGGCCCAAAACCTAATGTGGACGTGTAAAACACCTCAAAACACTAGATCGAGGTGATATAAATTCCAAATTATCATTGTGTACCATTTTGAAGGGCATACGTATTTTTTGTCATTACATTTAGCCCATAATTTTGTGAGAGGATGAACTTGCTTCAAACTCACACTAAAGTAGACATTCATGAGGGGTCCAAGCATACTAATGCAGATGGTCTTTAGGAAAACAAGGATTAAGGGAGTGGTCAAGCCCCCAGGATCCTAGATCCTATGTTAAATCGACATAAGCACAAAAGGACACACACAAGGTGTATGATTTGCAACAAAACAAGATAAAAAACATGCAATGTCAATAAAAAAAAGGAAAAACAAAAACAAGAAAACATAGAAATAGGTGGATCAAGCCTCGACCATTTGTCCAACACGGTGTGGATCAGATCTAGGTTGTTTATCCACAAAATGCATGCTCACTTTGAGGAAACAATATCTCTTAGCTTTCCACTGAGTGAGTAATCCAAGAAGGTGAGACACATATGGCCTATATGTGCTCACACACACACATGCAAGTGGCTAAGGGAAATTTATTCCTCAGATCAACTTCCTAGCCAACCATGCCAAAGTTACACCTCTTGATAACTTTGATAAGGCACCACAAAAAAATGAACTTCGAGCTTCATGAGGCAAGAAAAAATTTGTATGCTTGGAGCTCATCAACATAAAATGAACTTCAAGCTTCATCAGACAAGAAAAAAATTGTATGCTTGGAACTAATGAAAAAACAAGATGGCTCCATAGGAATGCAATGAAAGGTGGCCATATGAAAAATAGTGTAAGGTGCATTCAAAGGGATTTTTCTTAATTCATGCAAGGTCTCTTCTTAGGGAACATCATGCCTAATATCTCCAAGAGAGGACAAAAAAAAGAAATATAACACTCTTGGAGGAAATCAAACCCGATGACACCTCCAAGAAAAGGACACATCGTAAGAAGAAAGAAAATAGCACAATGAAACATAAGTGTCAATGTATGCCCCCACTTTAAAGGGATTACTAACATCATTAATGTGAGCAATTTCTTTAAAGTAGAAGAAGACATGAGAGATTATTCAGAAAGACCTATGCCAAGTCATATATTTCCAATAAGCTACATCATGAATAAGTATGTCACATGAAAATCAACTTATGGTATGTCATCCACATCCCAAGATTTCTCTTATATGTACATGAAAAGTAATAAACTAGCCAAAAGAGACAATGAAAAGTGACATACGAGGACAAGGCTATCTAACCCCTTGCCTCCACTTAGTGTAGTACAAGGATGAGCCAAAATAAAAATAGGAACTAGGTGCTTCAACACAAGGAAGAGAACCACCATCCCTAAGATGTTGAATTTTGTTACTTAAAGCCTTACATTCATTAGTAGAATGATGATGAACTCTATGATATGCACAAAATGAACTCTTGTAGTAAAATTTCTTCCCTGTTCTTGGAGGGAGAGACATCAAACGATCTTGGAGGAGTCTCGATAAGATACTGTCTTGATCAATAGAAAATTTTCCTTTATTTTGCAATAAAGATATCTCTTGCTTAGTACAAGGTGTGATACCTACACAAGACTCTCTAGATTGAGATATTTTTTTCTCCTTGAAAGGAGGATGTACAATCTAACAAATTCAAATCATTAGTGTTTTATGTGATGACATTGACATTAAGCAAATATTTATTTGTTTGTTTCATTTCTTGCAAAGGATAACAATCAAGACCACTAGTGTTTATTAGTTCAGGAAGCACTAATGTTAAGGTTGGCTTGAAAGGATTCTTTGTAATAGTTTTGATATCAATTTAAGGATTATTTGTGTCATTTAGGCAATAACCAAGACTGTTATCCTTTTTTTGTGTGTGAGGCTCTATATGGACATAGATACCTTGTTCTCTAGCACCACATCCTTTTCCATTATAATCAAGTTATTTCATCATTTCATAACATTTTCCATAAATATTTTTCATCTCTTTTGGATTTAGAGGTTGCTCATAATTAAGTTCATCAAAGTTTGTTGTGTAATTTTCTTCTTCTAAAGTGATTGAGGTGGATGCTTTTGAAGGGTCTTCCAAATTTTGTGTTGACATTACAACCTTTTCTTTTCCATTTTCAAAGTCTTTGCTTATGATCTTGTATTCTCCCAGGAATGTTGGTTCTAAATCGAAGGAACCACAATCATCTTCTAATAGCTTCGTGACTTCTTCAGTGTGTTTTTCTTTATCTTTTTGCTGCATGGTTTCTACTTGTGTAGTTGGTGTTAATGCTTTCAAAGGATTCTCCTTGTTTTTCTCAATTCCAAATAACTTGTTTGGTTCAAGATCAACTTCAAGTGGGTATACTTTGTTGTTGTAGTTGTATTTAATTTTATTATGAAGAGTAGAGGGCACCCCATTCATTGCATGAATCCATGGTTTCCATACAAGAAGATTATATAAAATATCATGAGGCATAACATGTATTGGTGTTTCTAATGCAACCTTTCCAACTGTAATAGGCAACGTAATCAGTCCAAGAAATTGTTTTCCTACATTGTCAAATCCCTTAATAGATAAAGAGTTAGGTTGAATTTTTGATTTATTCATGTGAATCCTATCCAAAAGGGTCACACTACACACATTAAGGGATGGGCCATTATCGAAAAGGCTTCACTTTATCCCTATCCTTTTATATTGAGCTATTATTATGAACTTAGCTTAATTTTTTTTTTGGACTTCCAAAAGAAGGAGCTCACTTTGGGGGAAAATAATGTTAGCATTTATTCCTTGAATCATGGACGCTATGTTATTTGCATTTGCACTAGAGGGAACCACAATTTTTTGCAAGGAAGTTTGAATCATGTTATGGTAGTGGGGGGATGCTTGAATAAGGTCCCATGATGTTATTTTAGCATGAGTGTTCTTTAGTTGTTTGAAAAGATCATACTCCTTTCCACTTTGTGGAGGAAAACGAGGAGGACCTAGTAAGATAGGGTTAGGAAATGGGAGGGATGTTGAAGGTTTTTTTCTTGGTTGTGAATTATTTCTAGTGTTATATGTATGAGTGGCGGTATTATGACTCAACTGCTACAAAACATTTTTCTTAGGTGAGTAAAGGATAAGATTGCCCGTTTGTTTTCAATTTGTTTTTTGTGTGAAGGTGGGTAAAGAATTATAGAGTTCAAAGGATGTCCCATGGGGTATGGAGGAGGTCCAATAGTCAAGTAGGATCTAGTGGACACTCGTGCATTCATAACCTTAGCAGTCTTAGTTTGATGCATTTCTAATAAAGTGAAGTCTTTATCTTTTCACCATAAACCAAGGAAGTCACACTACTATCAATTGTTTCCATTTTATTGCACCATGATATCCTCCCTAGGAGGATAGTTTTTAGAAGAACAAAAAACTAGACATTCTTGACATTCAAAGATTGGTTCTTCTAAAATGACTTCATTTCAAGTAGGGGAATGATCAAGGGTTGAATTATCTTGTTCATCAATGATGTTATTGTCTTATTCCATAATTTTTTCCCTAGGGGAAGAGAGACACATAAGATTCTCATGATCTTCATCTATTGGATTTTCTAGCATCAAAGTATCTTCTTCACAACTAGGAGAGATACTAGGAGGATAAAAAATGTGACTATCATGATTATTCATAATTTCATTCCTTTGTCCCATAATATCTTCCAAAGTGGGGGAAGGATCATAAAGAGGGTTGTTATAGACCTTAAAGATTTGTTCATCTAACACTAACATATCCTCATCATCAACAATCTCATCCTCTTCCACTAAATCATTCTCATAAGCAAAGAGAGAATGGAGGCTAGGTAAGGTGACATTTAGAAATGTGTCTATGATGTTATCCTATTGTGCTATAATATCTTCCAATGTAGGAGATTTTATAGAAGAGGAGCTTTCAACAATGTCATGATTCTCAATGAGTGTGTCTTCTAACATTGAAATACCTTTGTCACTTATAGGAGAGGTATTAGGAGAAGAGAAACTATGATCATCAGGATTGTCTATATTTTCATCTTCTTTATCACATCATTCCCAAAAATAGGAGAGATAAGAGCAGGTGTAGGTTTAAGGAAAATGTCAAAAATTTCAATCTCTTGTACTAAGAGACTCTCATAACTAGGGAATGAATGACTAACTTTTTCTTTGCAAGCTTGGAAAAGAATGAAACTAACATTTGTGCCAACTAAAAATGAAATGTAAAGACCCATAATGAAATGCAATTTTTCAGATTTCAAACAAGGTAATTTAATGATTACACTATGCAATGATCTGAAAATGAAATGTTGTAAATGAAAATTTGGAATTAAGCAATTCATGAAATGAACCACTTTAAGCTAGATTTAGTGAAATGCGTGTAATAGAAACTTAACCAGTTGAAATAGATAACCAATGGTAGTAAACAAAAGTGCAAAAACAAAGTTTTAAATATTAAATGCAATTTTAGATGTGCATTGGGACTAAATTTCCCAAATAGGCGTATGAGTCCCAGTGAGGGTTTTTTTTAGAATTTTATGTAAATATTAAGTTATTTTTATGCTTTTTAGTTTGTATGATCTATGAAATAAATGAAAATGTAGTTTTTAGATGATTTTTGATTATTTGAGATGTAAAAATACAACCTATACATATATTCACTAATGCAAAATTTAGAAACCCTAGAATTTCGATTAACTAATGTAAAACCTAATGCAAATTCAATGCAAGTTAGATCTAGGATGATGATGAACTCCAAATCAGAAAATGAAAATTTCTAAATGGAAGTTCACCAAAATGAAACAACGGAAAATGGATTTTCTTTCATATGGTTTAAAACATAGAGCAAACCCACTTCACAATTGATTCATTGAAGGGAAACCCTAAAGATCTCAATCTAAAGTACGCAAAGAGGAAAGAGATATTGTAATAGGGTTGTCCTAGGGTATGTTTAGAGATTAATGAGGGGTTCACCACCAAGCTAGGGCTTGGAAAAATGTATGAAATGCATGATCTAATGATTGAACTCAATGATGCAAGAAACTTCACTAAATAAACTATAAATGCAAATAAATCAAAAAATTAAACTAGAAAAGTATAGAGGAGCATGTGGAAGCCTAAGAGAGCTTGAATGAATAAATAAAATACTAAATAACTTAAAATTTAGGTCTACTAGGACTCATATGCCATTTTGGGCGTATTAATCCTAGATCTAGGTTTCTATGTAGGAATTGGTATGTGGAAAAAGGGTATCCGAAATTACAAAAAATTGAAAAATGACCTAAACTAGGACTCATACGCTAGGATTAGCATATGAGTCCAGTTAGTGTTTTCTAGAACTTCAAAGCTTGAATTTAGTCTTCAATGTTTTCTCCTTCTCTTCCACTTTGTTTCTAGATCGGAAACCCTGATTTTGAGGTTGTAGGTGACTTTTTAGTGAAGATTATAACCTTGCAAATGAGGGGAAAATTCCAACAACTTTCTCCAAGATTGTAACCTAATCTTCAATGATCCTTCATGGTCCAAGACATCTAGATATACAATCACACATGTAAAGGGGAGAAAAACTTGTTGATTGTTAGTGAATAGGAGTTTTCCTTGGTCAAATCTCGTTTAGGTAATTAAATCAAATGATGAAATAATGAAACAATGACATGAAATATGGACAATCATACCTTGAATGATGCCTTATAAATGATTTATTTTAAATCTACAACTCAACATGAAATTACCATGAAGTCCATGTAGATCTTGAATATTCAATGCTACATCATAACACTACCTTAGTAACATCACAACACTAATTCTTGATCTTGGATCTTTAATGCTACATCACAACACATGCTCAATAACATGTTTGATGGTTGATAAAATAGATATTTAATACTTGATATTGGATCTTCAATGCTACATCACAACACTCGCTAGCTCAATAATATGTTTGATGCTTGATAACCTTAACATGATGATGGATATTGGATTTCTGCAATAATTGATGGAGAATTCTTCCCTAGAATGGTTTAAAATTGACCTTGAATGCTCTCTTGAAGATCTTGTGAAGTCTTGTAATTCCTGACTCTTGAGTTCTTGACTTGATATCATGAATTCTTCATGAAATAATGATTTGAGACCTCATTTATATAGGTAATCCATCTAATATCCTGTTAATTGGATTTCACATGTTGACATTCATGAAATTTGAACTAAAAACCCAATTTTCTCAATAAAAACCTTACAAATAGGCCAAATGGAAATCATACAAAATTTGTGGCATATGGGTCCCACCTAGGTGGGACTCATACATCCAAGGTGGTGCATGGGTCCCATAGGTCCTATTTGGAGAGAGAAAGTTTCAAGGAGTAAATAAATTAAGTTTATTTGTTGATATTTTGATTGAAATATGTCTTTGGATGCACAACATAGGGTATTAGATGCCTATTAATGATGATATTAAGGTCATAAATGAAATAGGTCCCAAAATCTAATGTGAAAATGTAGATAAATACACTTTACAATATCAAATTAAGGAAAAAATAGGTCTATTTATCTTAAAAAGGACCCTAAATCCAAGGTGAATGTGTACAACACATTACAACACTAGATTAGGTCTATTTAATTTACAATCCTCCTAAATTTAATTTAATGGTGTGAATAAATACACTTTACAACACTAAATTAAGGAAAAGTTAGGTTTATTTAGCTTTAAAAGGGCCCAAAACCTAATGCAGACATGTAAAACACATCACAACACTAGATCAAGGCAATATCGAGTCCAATTTATCATTAATTATTGCAAGATTAAGTGATTGTACCATTTCCAAGGGCATACAATTTTCGCCATCACACATATATTTCATGTAGGTCTAATCCTTTTCCTTGATACTACATGCATTGACAATTTTTTATTTTTTATTTTTATTTTTTGCAATAGGATATCTTTTATGTTGGAAATAATATGCTATCTCTTATTTATTCTCTTAGGAATCATCAATGGTGGTTATCTTCTCATCAATAAGAAAATTTTCTTTTACAAAGGTGAGTGATCCAATTTGATGAGATATTGGTTCTTTATCTACCTTCATGCTTTTTTATTTGTTATCCTTTTGTGATGTTGATCAAGTACATATAGCTTGTTTATCATTATCCTTGACATGAGTTTTAGGAGTAAGGGACTTTGATTTTTCTTTAAAATTTGTTGTTACATCAAGGTCAATATAAAACCATTTTCATGGTTATTTGTTGGAATAGAATCATAGAGTCTCTTGAACTTAGCTATAGTTTCATCATCTTCAAATATGTTTAGAGAAAAAGACTCTTGTTCTAGATGAAAAAGGAGAAGATCATCTATGTCCAGCCAAGGGAAGCAAGTATTTGATTAGTGGAAGTGAAGGCTACTAGAATATGTATGGGGTCAACTTTAGTTTTGATATTATTTATTGAATGGAAAGGTATAATAAAATAATCATGGAATTATAGGGAGATGGGATATTAATCAATGATAGAATGAGATTGGAGGATTTGAGTAACTTGATATTGATTCATTCTATAGATTTCTTCTTGATTGTTTGGATTGTTTTCTTGGCATTGATTTGATTGTAATGATATAGTATGAATAGTGGAATCTTGTATAGCATCAATATGTTAGAATGGTGGTAATTAATTTTTAATAGGTGCCTCTAGAATAGTTATGAAAGGTGATAGAGGGAATTATTTTATTTGGTCCAAGATTTATTGATCATAGATTGGACTTGTATTAAATTTTTATTAGCTTGGATGCCATGATTATCAATTATGGATAGCTCTTGGATAAAATATTGAAAGGTGTCATTTTTAGATTAGTTTTTTGGTAAGGATGGTGTGGCTTAATGTTACAAAGATTTAAAGGATGAAGGATTGGAAGGAGAGATTGAGGATTCTTGTGGGAAATATTCTTCAAGATGACCTATTGTTGAATCAAATGAGATATATAAGTTATGGCCATGACTATTTTTAACAAAATTATTTTAGGATGAGACATTTCTAGACATATATGGATAGTTTTATCATTCTTGAGAAATGTACTTTGATATATGCCTAATTTATCATTATGTGAGCTATGGATACTATTGACGTGATTATTTTTGGTTGGATTATTAGGATGATCTTCAATAGTGACATCACCTTGGTTAATAAAATAGTGAATGATATTTTCTAATTCTATGCAATAAAGGATCATATTTCCTTCACCCCTATGATATTCAAAATGTTTTTTTATCTTTGTACCATGGGGATTTTAATTGAGGTTCATATTGTCACACCCACGTCGCGAACCCCAAAGGAACTAATAACAACAGAACAAATTTTTTTTTTAAAAGAATATAATAACATACTTAAGTATTCTAACATACAATGTATTAAGTAGCACAACTAATTCCAATGGGGTACATGAAGTGACATGACTACACTAACCCATACAACGATAACAAGATAACAATAATTAATCTATTATGCAAATCTATTCATTCCCATTCCATCAATCAAGATATCCATCAACTATATCCATATTAATAACATAAGCACATATGACAATACATAGAATTATAAGGATATAAAGTGTTACATATTTCGATAGATACAACTCACATAACCAACTATATCAAATGATCCTGATTAAATACATGGCTTGAATAATTATTACATCCCAATGATAGTAGAATACAATAGACTGAAAATACATCTCAACAACTACATATACAATTTACAACAAGTCATCCCAACACATGTGGGAGACAATACATCAATGAATATAGTACATATGAAGTATATACATCAATTTGGTACATAAGGACACTGGATCATCAACATCCGCCAAAACCTGCAAGTAAAAGATACATCTGCAACAGAAGAGGGAAACCCAACGGGGTGCGAAGCACGTTCCACCCAATGACCCCCGTGCTGAGAGTAGACAAGGAAGGGTCCCCGACCAAGCACGCTAACAAGAACAAAGACTAACTCCAAATAGACAACTTAACATCAAAGACCACTTAGAAAACTCAACAATGACAAATCCAAAGGCACAACAACACCACTTCAGAACATAACAACAAGTCCAACTCACAACATCGATGAACTCAAGACGTAATATCAAAGACTACTTCCAACAATAACCCAAAGACATATCAATAAATCACTTAATCACAACAGACACAATATCACTTAACACCTACAATCACAAAGTCACTTAACAACTTCAAACACAATATCACTTAACACGACAATCACAACATCACTTAACACGAGGTTACAATGCTTCTAGAGAACAAGATCATGAACATCGCACAAGAACTGATTAACTGTCGACATAGGAAGAGTGTCATGCATAAATTGCCATGAGTTACCCTGGCTCAACCTTCCTAGGCTACCGGACCCCCATCCTGGGTTACCCTGGCTTGCCTCTACTGGCCGCCGGACCCTCACGCAAAACTATGCGTCCCATCTCATCTCGAGCCTTATCATTCACTTGCTTCACGAGAGAGACATCCTTTATCTTTATTAGTGTGAAAGCCCCCCATTAATTCATTTAGATTACCACTTAATTAAACTCTAGGTAGGTTACCCTGGCGCCCCTTTGTGTGTCGGACCCCCACAAAGAGCCACTCTCCTATCGACAACACACAAGGCATGATACCACAATAGGTAACTAAACAACCTATACTCTCCAATCCAAGGAGAAAAACCAAACAAGGAACCCACTCCAACCACTGGAGGAAACTAATCCAAATACACACTCCTTCCAAAGGAGGTACAATTCTCATTACCCACTCCTACTTCCTAGGAGGCATAAATCCCCGTTCGTGGAAATCGGGTACCACATCAAGTACAATTCTATACCATTCCAAGGTGATTCACAAACTGAACCTCTACACATAATAACCCACTCGAGAGAACTTCTCTGGAAGACTTACAATGCCCTTAACCCTAATTACCCGACACGGAGAATAAAAGAACATGACAGGAAAACATTCCATCTCTGGAAGTTCTTAACAATAACATAAAACTCCTACGAAAGGAAAGGTAACCTAGGGTTGACACAAAAGCACTAAGAAGAAAATGCCACAGAAGAATTAACGAATAATTTCAAGAATCACAATTACGTTTAATCCAACCCATAAAAGGAAATAAATTACAATGAACAATAAATTCCACCTAATAACTCAATCAATTACACGAGCACACTCTTTTCAACACAACACAATAAATTTATTTCCAATTTCCTAATTAACTATAATATTGCAAAATATTAAAACGTATTCACAATATATACATAAATCTCCTTTTTATATATATATACATATTCAAAATAAATTAAATAAATAAAAACTATATTTAGGAACATTCTATAAGATTAACATTTATATCCTATTCCGTTTTAAAGTAAATTATAGTTTTAAAACGAATAACCTAACCCCCTCTATATAAAAATAATCATTTAATAAGACTAACGGAATCATATTATTATACAAAACAAGTTCGAATTAAATTGCATTTGAAATATATATATAATTAAACAAAATTTAAATTAAATCTCTACAACTAAATAAATATATATATATATATACATATATAATGAATAATATATATTAAATATATATTAAATATTATATAATATATATATATATATATATATTTATATATTTAAATAAACTAAAAATTAATAAAACAATACACATTAATTAAAAACTAAATTCAATTTTTAAATAATAACATATAAAATACATTATAATTTAATTTCGAATGAAATCGAAATTCAAAGTATATTAAATTAAACTAAATTTACAAATTGAAATTAAACATACGAATTTTTTTTAAAATAAAAGGGCTCTACTTGGGAGGTGCGCCTCCATTGAGGAGGCTGCGTACCTCCCAACAGGGAGGCCGCGGCCTCCCCAATGGCTGCGCACAGCAGCCAAGGGCTGCCGTGCCAGCAGCCACTTGGGCTGCTGGGTACGGCAGTCCTTGACTGCCGTGGCCTTAGCCACACGCAGGGGTACATCCCCAATGCAAAATTTAATAATTTTTTTTATTTTATTTTATAATTACTTATATTTATTTAAAAAAAAAAACCACACTTCTGACCACGCACACACAGGCACGGAAAATTAAAAACGAAAATCCTTTCAATAATAGTTTTTCTTTATTTATTTATTTTTTTCTGTTCATAAATTTAATTCAATGTGGATTTCGAAATCACACCAAATTATTATTTTTATTTAAACATTTATAGTTCGTACCGTAACCACAACCATACCATAATTTATATTAAAATTTTATCCGTACGAACGCACAGAAAGGGTATTAACAAATAAGAAAAGAATTAAATATATTTTATTTAATATTTATATAAACGAAATTACACCAATACATAAGATTTAAATATATATTTTTCTTAGAATGATTCAACCAGAACAATAATATATGTATATTTGATTTTGGTATTTATATATATATATTTAATTAACACAAACAGAGATATATTATATATATATATATATATATAAACAAGAGATTTGAACAATAAAATAAATAAATTTGATTTCCAAAAGATCCAAAATAAATTCAGGCGTGTAAAGATATTCATCACAATACAAAAATAATTTTCTTTTCAATAATTTCATGATTAAAATTTTCCTTGAAGAATTTAAACCAAGGTTTTCACTACAGCGAATTACAAATATTTTTAACAGACAAATCTCAATCACAGGAAACTCTTTTTAAAACACAAGGAGAAGTTAATTTTTTTTTTTTTAACATGGCAGTCAAGTTTATTACAGAAGAATAAATTAGAAAAGAAATAATGAACTCGGAAGGAACCTGAAACCCTTCGTTTGATGAAGAATCCTTCTGAATCCTCCTCTCGACTTTCTGCCTTCAACTCTTCTCTCGATCTTCCACCTCCAACGTTCTTCTGAATCTCCTTTCTTCTCCAATCCACAATAATTTTACCCAGAAAGAAAAACCTCCAAAACACTCAAAACTATCTCTCTTATTTTTCCTTTCTAGATCCAAAAACTATAGAGCAAAACTCCAACCAGAAAACTTGTGTGTGAATCCTTTTCCCATCCCAATAATAAATCACCAAATAAAATCAATAAATCTTTTTTTCCGCTTTCTTTTCCAAAAGGCCTCCTTCCTTATTGGTCCTTTTCCAGCTTTTAAAAAGCTCACACATATCTAAAATTTTAATTAGAATAATTTATTTAAATTTAGATATTATCTTCACATAATTTCTTAATTTAATATTAATAAAACAATAATATTTAATGACTCTCAACAATATTAATTTAATTTAATTTCTTAAATTTTAATTTATCAAATACCTTTTAATTTACAATATATTTAAATTTAATATTTTTCTAACTCACAATTAAATCAAATCAAGACAACATTAATTAATTATTTTATACATCCCCGATTAATTAATTAAACACACTACACCAAGAATAAAATAAATGCTCAACAATAAAGAGCTACATACAAGACAAGACAAGACTTCAATCATAACACAACTCACAGCGGACAGGACTGGAATGAGGGACTGCTTCAAACCTACTCCCTTTTTCAACTTTACCCATTGGGTTAATTTGTTACTTCATGCAATCTGCCGAAGTAGGTGGAATCGAGACTTATTCCTGCAATCTGCATCAAATAAAGCGTCAAGTAGCACATGTATATATATAATCAAAACATCCTATAGGTGAGGAGGAATGCTTGAGTGTAGCGGGGCACTTTCGTGAGCGGTGATGCTACACTGTCCTCACCTAATCTATTCTAACAATTATATCATCAATAGCGAGCTAACATTTCTAACCAATTTGACATAAGATAACATGATATTAAACTACTGCATCTTAACTAATTATTAAACAATTGCATCATATAATAATACTGAATTACATAACATCACATTGGCATAACAACATTAATGATAAATCATTTAAATAAACAATAATCCAACAACCCACAAGATATCACAAATCATACTAGTAATGTCATATCAACCGATTAACTAAACCATGCACCCACATGCACCAAACAACAATACAGACAATAACCGTCACAGAAAATCAATCAAAACCACATGAATGTCAAATCCAACAACACATAGAGTATCATAAAACATGCTAAAGAATGCCACATCAAGCGATCATGTCCACTAAAGGAATAACATCATCAAACTACAAACCAACCAAATCAAACCACAATAGAGTATCATCATAGTATCATTATCAAGTTAACCACGAAATTAATAAGTCCAAGCGATTATGAGAATTATTACGCATATTAAATCTAATTTTAGGTAATGTGATGATATTACTCTGAACCAATTTTTGTAAGGTCTATTTTATAGGCTCCTATGTAGGAGTGTATTTTAATCATGGAGTAGAGTTCTTTCTAGGTGGTCCTCTAGGAATGATGGCACCTTGATTTCTTTTTTTTATGTTTAATGATGATTTTCATTTAATAATGGTTGTATGTTTTTGTCCCATAAGCAAGGTTTTCAATAGATTGAGAGTCATTATTCTTGTTTTCTTTATAGATTTCCACAAGAAACTTACCAATGAGATCCTTTCAATGGTTATCCCTTTCTCTATAATTTCATAAAATGTGTTAATGCATTTAACTTATAAATGAAATCCTATCTTGTTTAATTTTTGAATAAATATGCTCACAATTTTTTTTTAGGTAGAGGCAATGAGAATTTTCTTTCATTATTCCTCTCTCATTTTAGGAAAAAATCAAATCATACTTCATTATTTGTTTTGGTGTTGCATAATTATTTCATAGTGATTTTAGGCTCAATGTTGTAGGAGAAAAGAATGTAAAAATGATTCAACTAGTTATTAAAAGGTCTCAAGTCAATGTGGTAAATGAGAGAAATACTTGATTATTTGTCCTCATAAACTTTTGGGAAAGAGGTGCATTAATTATTTGTTGTAATAATAAATATCTATGTAAGATATGTATAATTCTCATATTTACTCTCATAGATCTCCCCTTTTCTTATCCTTGTCAAGTTTAGGTATTTCAAAGCTGTGAGGGAAAGGTATCATTAGAATTGATCAATTGAATGGATAAGGGCATATATCCTAAATTGTATTCTTCTTCTTCATATGTCCAAGTTTAATGTTAGTTATCTTCATATGAAAGTTTTAAATTTGTAATACAAATTCATTATTCAATGTGTTGTAGACATGTCATTTTGAGGTTCAACTATGAGATGTGAAAGGATGATGATTAATGTTGTGTATATAAAATGTGTTTAATTAATGATTGTGATATTTCATGATAGATTATTATTTATATGGAATTTTGGATGTATTAAAGGAATGAATATGATATATGGGGTTAAATGATTGTGTTGGGCTAATCACCAATATCCCTCTTAAAAATCAAGACATGGACTAATTGCCTCCTGTGGATTCACTTATCTATGACATTTGTATTAGGTGTTAATAGGTTGATCTTTTGGCTCAATAGAAAATGTGTTCAAACAAATGGCATTAGCTCTAGGTCATGGGTTTGAATCCCCTAACGTGATGCTAGGGATATTTTTGTACTCATTTATAGTGTCTCCCTTTAGATTTGGTACATGGACTAACTACCTCTTATTGATCTCCTTATCTCTAGCATTTTTATCAAAGCATTAATAGTTTGATCTTTTGGCACAAAAATAAACATGTTACGATAGATTATTGTTATGAGATGTAATTTGAAGGGATGTATGATTGATGTTGTAAGATGTTAGATGATAGGGAAGATGAGTGATTATGTTGGATGTATGATTTATTTTGGGTATGTGCAGGATCATTATGGAAAAAACAGGCCCTTAAGTGGCAAAAAAATCAAAAAAATCAGTGTTAGGCAACTTGATGTAAAAATTTGAATAATTTATCTATATTATTTCAAAAATATGTAACAATAGAATCTGTAGAAAATTAAATGTAGTTTCTAAACTACTAGGTTTAT